>JABUQX010086482.1:0-10000 GCA_015478945.1 Trachelipus rathkii
AGGCAAAATCAATTGTAAAGTGAATAAACAATGCAATTGCATTTACTTTTCTTGGTGAATTTCAAACCTGGAGAGCAAGTTTGTAAACCATAGATCCATACTTACTAATCTTTATCTAATTTTACTAATCTTTATCTAATCTTTATTAATATTTATCTAATCTTTACTAATCTTTATCTAATCTTACTAATCTTTATCTATTCTTTACTAATCTTTATCTTATCTTTACTAATCTTTACCTAATCTTTACTAATCTTTATCTAATCTTTATTAATCTTTATCTAATCTTACTAATCTTTGTCTAATCTTTACTAGTCTTTATCTTATCTATGCAGTCACTTTTGCATTGCTAAGGATTTTACCATTATCTCACACTGTATACTCCAGAAAAAATATTTCTCTACTCTGATGTGTGTTCAAAATAGCTGCACAATATAAATGGAGGAAGATTTTAATCATATTGCTGCTAAGAGAGCAAGAAGAAAATATCTATATAGAAAATCTTATTGAAATTTTAAAATTGCTATCAATGATAGATTATTTCATTCCTTTGTATTTAAGGATATATATAATATATTATACTATCTAATATATAATATATATTAATATAATTATATACTAATATATATATATACTATACATATACTACTTATTTCAGTATGATTATATATAAAATATTACAATATTTATAAAGTATATATTATATATATATATACTTATACTATATATACTATATATACTATATATATATAGGACTATACTTATTATATATATACTTATATCATCAATATTACATTATATTACTATATCTATATAAATTTTATTATATATATATATATATATTTATATATCATAATTAATATTTACTATATATATATTAATATAATATATTACTCGCTATATATATTATATATATATATATATACTATACACTTACTACTCTATATTACTTCACTGTATACCTAGCCTAGTAATATTACTATATATATGTACCCTATATATATACTCACTATAGACCATATCTATATTCATATTGGTCATATATATATAAGTATATTTTACTCAAATATAGTCTATATATATATCTATATAATAGTATCACATAGTATTAATATTAATTATATATCTATCATATGTACTATGAGTATATATATATAACGTTGATATATACTATATAGGCCTATACATTATATATTATATATATATATATAATATATATATACTTACTATATATATAGTAGTAGTATACGTATATATATATATATATACTATATTAACATAATATATTAGTATGAGAAAAAGGAGTATATATAGTACGTACAGTACATATATATATAGATATAGTAATATATATATATATTTATAGTATTATAATATAAAGTATATAGTATTCTATATATATATTATATATATTATATACGTATACTATATATTATATATAATAGTACATATATATACTACTATTATTATGTCTATATATACTATAGCTGTTATACACTATATCATAAATATACTTCATATTATATATATATAATATATATAGATATACTATGACATTAACTATATACTATATAGTGATCATATATTAACAGCCCGACATATTATATCCTACTACTATAGTATTATATATTTATATATATATATATAAGCATATAAATATATTATAGTAATAATTTCACGTATACGTTACAGTCTAGTATATTTACTATCTAGATACAGTGTGATATATCGGCTATAGTGATTCATATAATCACTATATATAATACTAGTCTATATATATCTACTCCTATTATTATTATATATATTTTTGAATCGCATCTAGCAATAAAATGAATTTTCCCCACCTCTCTCCCCTACTCCCTTTTAAAGAAGGGCGGACGCCAGTCTATTTCCCCCCTTTTGCTTTTTCATAGCCATGTAATAAGAGGGAGTCATTCAGAGCTGTGACAATAGATTGTCTGCGGGGAAAAAAAGAGGGGTAAAAATCTGTATCAGTACATAAAAAATTTTCCCCTCTCTTTAGCATTTTTTCTCTTAATATGTCTTAATGAGTACTTTATGAGGGCGACTAATGAAATCTGAACATCTTGCGTTACAGGAAGTTATACCTATATATATATACGTAAATATACAAATGTATACTTAATTATATATAATAATAGTATATATATATAATGATATTTATAATATATTCACTATATCCTATATATATATATATATATATATATCTATATTACTATATATACATATACTAGTATATATATATCAAATCAAACATGGATATACAGACATTTACTCAGCGATTACCTATATACTTATATGTATCATATCTACTAGTACTATATATATATATATATATCTATATATATACGCTATATTAAGCATACTTATTTAAACCTATATCATATATGACTATACCCTATATATAGATATATATATATATAGGATTATATATATAAATATATTTACATTATACTATATATATGATATTATATATATGATATTATATATATACTATACGTCATTCATTTTCTCAACTATTACCGATAATAATATAATAATATATAGATCTATATATATAGTATATAGTAATATATATTATATTATACCTATTTTATATATATATATTATTAAATACTAAATATCATCATAACTTATTCATATCTATAATAGTTATATATATAATATATAGTTATATATTTATATAGATAATATAGTTATATATATATATATATATAATATATAGTATATATATTTATATATATATATATCTCATATACTAGAGCTGCTATATATAATATATATATAATAACTACTAATATATATCTATATATAGTATATATATTGAAATTATATAAGTAACTATATAAGTATTATATATTATATATTATATAGTATATGATATAGTATATATATATATATACCATATTATAAATGTGACGTGATATATAGATATATATATATATATATATATATTATATTATATATATCTATATAATATACTATATATTTATATACTATATACTATATATATATCTATCATAGTATTATTATAGTATATTTTATATACTATATCATATACTATTATGTACTACACCAGCACACATACTATATATAATATAATAATGCGGTTTATAATGCTATATATACAGTATACGGCTATAGTTATACTATATAGATCTATATTATACTATATCATATCTATTATATAATATATTATATTATACTACGCGTATATAATTACTATCTATACTATACGTATAACTAGTATATATATCATAATATATTATATTATAATATAACAAGTATAATCCAAAAGCAATGAATGAAGACATTATTGATATATTCTTAGTTTTAATCAAAAGAATTCAATCAAAAATAAATCAAAAGATAGATAAAAAGATGTCTCTACATTATATATAAGTTCTAATATATTACATAAAAATATTATATGTAGCAAGGAATAGTTAGTTTTTGGAGATAGGAGAAAATAGAGTTGCTAGCTAAATCAGTTGTAGAGGGATTCAGTAGATAAGATGATGGATAACCTTTTAATGATAATTTTGTGAGACCACTTAGAAGTATGGAAAATGAAGAGGGCGGAAATAGGCGATTCAGTTGGGGAACTCAATCAATGAAAGTTATGGGTAAATCTACGATTGCTGTTTATATCGACGCCACGGCAAAATTTGCAGATTGGAGGAGGATCCCGTGCCATGTGGTACCTATGAGAAATATTTGTGTGGTTAATGCGGAGACGTGCAGGTGTCGCCTCGTGAAAGTGCTTTCCTCGGTGAGATGAAGGGCACTTGAGTCCAATGTTTCGCGGCTCTTACTCATTTCTTGAAATTTCACCTTTCCCTGATGGACTCTCTCCAGGTACTCAACGTAAGACGCGGAAGCCTTGTCCGGAGGCAGAATAATAATAATCAGCTGATGGGATAATCAGACTTTAATTGGAATGACATCCGGAAGACATGCTAGTAAAGGTCCAGAAACAGGAGGAGGCGACCATTAACGCTCTCTGTTGAAACGGAATTTTCGTTCGGCCCAGTTGCCCCTTTACGTGAGAGGGTGCTGTTCAACATCTGCGTTTAAGTGTCTCTACGAGAGTGGAGCAGCCGAAATAAATTCATTGCTCACAACGCGAACCATTGTTCTATATTGTGTAGCATTTTTATAATATGAATTATATATTCATACTTATACCTACTTATATATACTTATATACATATATATATAATATACTGATCCTCGCATAGAAATTAAAATATCACATGAATATCATATAGTATCTACTAGTACTATCCTTATATATTATATACTATATGCCTATATACCTATTATATACTCATATTCGAGTGTGTGATTTCAGTGTTCTTTCCACCAAATCATTGTCTTCTCAACTTTATGCATATTTGAACGGACTGATTTTCTTTTCCTCTAACAAACAGGTGATTTTAAGGCAAATACGACGAGCATCAGGTTCAGTTCCGATACCAGGAAAACTTCCCGTGGCTATTTCCTCTTTAGCAGACCAACCCAGTTCTCCACATCGCCCGCAACCTACGTATGCTTCTGTGATCAGGCCGGTACTTGTCTCGCTGGAGAGGCGGAAGGACTTCACCTTTAGGATTTGACGTCTCCATGGAGATCAGACCCCTGACTCTAGGTCCAGTAGGACCGTCTGAACCCTCCACCACCTTCTTATTTGTATTGCGCGCGGTTGGTCCTCACATTCATCTACTGGGAGTCCCCCACAGCTACTGTCCTGCGGTCGTTCCGTCCGCAAGCTTCAGAAAGAATTCTCACATATCTACAATCTAATCAATCACTACGGTAATGGCAGTCACTCTAAATTATTATTATGAGACATTATCATAGTACCACCAGCCTCCCCTCCAGCAGTACTGGTCCCATCACCTTCGTCACCATCTCCTTCGTCACCAGACATTGGGGCACTTCCAGTGCCTCACTGCCCTCTCGGAGTAAGCGCATATACATTAAGTCGATTATATATTATATAGTATTATATATATATATATATAATATATATATATATATATATGCTTAAAAATATATATAATAGTATTAATATATTATTACACAATGTATATGTTCTTTATATTATTTTATATTATCTATTAAATTACAATATTTGAGTATATATTCTAATATATATATACCATTTTGTGTTCAAGATACGCATTATGAAGGCAAGAATGATTTTACTCAATCCACAAATCGAGAAACTATTTCACGACCATCAATTTGAAACAAAGCTTAATAACAAGAAGAAAGAAGCATGAATCTTTCAAAAAGGTATTCGAGATATTTTGATGACTAAGTTCTCTTTCTTTTTTCTGACTCTCTATCGAAAGCTTTCTCCAGGTCTATACAAGGACTAAATTCTCTTCAAGCCTACTCAATCTTTTGAATTCAAAGTAAAAATTCATTTGCCTTCAATTTCTTTCCATGTTTTATTAAAAAAGAAAAAAAATTCGGAAATGACTGGTCACTCCGTTCTATGACACCGGCACTGTACTTTCCCAACACCCTCCCCCTCCCCCTCCAACTCCTTCCGTTAGTGCCCGTTATATTTAATATACTGTATATTATTATTAAATTATTATTTTTTTTCATTAATTATTGTGTGTGCTGTCTTTTTAAACAGTTTTTTACTCAAATCATTTTTATCTATATTTTTTTCTGTCTTTCATATATTTTATCTTTATTCCATGTTTCTGTCACTATTGCATTTAGTGTTATGCTTCACTTTCTATTGGTTTTATCTCTCGTTTATTAATCTCTTTCAATGTTTCTGCCTCTATTTAATCTATCTATCTATCTATCTATCTATCTATCTATCTATCTATCTATCTATCTATCTATCTATTATTCTATTTATTTATCTATCTATTTATTTATTTATTTATTTCGGTATAGTCATAATCCACAATCTAAAAGTATATACTGTGGTTAATATCGACTCTCCGACCACTCTCACTCCTCCCCTTCACTGCTCTCCCTACTCAAATTTAAAAAAGTGACTTTGGTAATAATACTATTCAATTTTGGCTCATATTTATTCAATTAATAATATTACAATTATCATGGATACGACTGATACTACAAATATTTTAACCACTCGAATACTAATTAAAAAAAAATAGAATAGTTTAATCATTTACTGTTATTCACAATGAAACTTAATTATTTCATTTATTTTTTGGTAAAATATTTGAGAGTGAAGAGTAGGGATTTATTATTTATGGTTTTCTTGTTGTTGTTATTGTTATTGTTTTACAAGAAAAATTGTAAGGAGTCGGGGGTAAATTTAGGAAATTGGTGAAATCCTTTGGGAACGATTTGTTTCCTAAGGAATGAACTTGGCTAAGTATGCTCATAAATAATGCTTTGCTCAGAATCTTCCTATTTTCTTTTGGAAGCTCAAAATCTTAATAAGGGAGAGTCTTTTTCTCGTAATGATGTTAAAATATTGCATCACAAGTTTCGACACAATGAATTTGAGAATGCGAGAATGGAATAAATGTAAGAATTTAAAAAAATGGAATAATGTAATGAATATTTAAAATGAAACAGTGGAAAAAAAGTTTATGTCTGGAGAATAAAATAAGAGAAGAATAGGGAAAAGGAATATTTTGTAAGATAGCTGGAATTAGGGTACGAATTTTTGAGAATGAAATAAAAGAATAAATATATGAATTCAAATAATGAATTAAATGTTTTAATATAGAGAGAATTAAGTAAAAGTAAGAAACAGATAAGTGAATTAAACTAAATCTGTAAGAAATATGAGTAACAGAAAATAAGAAAAAATATATTAGAAAAATGAAATAAAATATAAGAAATATGAAATAAGAAATAGGAAAAAATAATAATGGAAAATAATTTTCAAATGTGATAAAATAATAAAATGGTTTGAATTTCTGTAATGGAATAAAAGGATTATTAATTATATATTTAAATTGAGTGAATTAAAAAAAAATATATGACTATTTGGTATGGAATAATGTAATTATTATTATTTGAATTTAATGAATACTCAATTGATTGGATGACAAAATTGAAAAAAAATAAAAAAGAATGGAATAACAATCCAAAATGAAATAATAAAATAATATTAGAATTAGGGAAATATAATGAAAGTTTGAAATTAAATGGAGGAATACTAGAAAAAACAGAATAAAATGGAAGTCTCAAATGAATTAATGGAATAAAAATATTAATTAAGAGAATTGATCTAAGCATTAAATGAAGTAATTTATTGAACGTTTGATAGAAGGAAATAGAATAGAAGTTTGAATTGAAATTGATAGGAATTGAACAAAGTTATGAAAATGTTGTAAAGAACTGAAATTTGAATCTAAAAAAAAATAATAAAAAGAAATATTTAGATACAAAAAAATATTAAATTTTCAACTGAGTTTTTAATGTAACTCGAACTACAGTAATGTAATGAAGATGCGAAGCCCCTATAGTTTCTTTACATATTTATTGTGAAAGTTTACATAAAACCATGGTATACGTGCAATACAGCGGAAGCAGCACCATATCGAGATTTTTGTTATTTTAAAATATTACAATTTGAACATACATACGATTATATGAAAAGAAATCTGCACAAACAGTATTGCAGACAATTATTGTTAATAAGTCTGTACATATCTCTCTTTTGCGGATGATCATACAAAAGAATCTGCACATAAGTCTGTTTTTCAATGATTACCCACAAGAATTATGCACATACGTCTATTTTCAGACGCCTACTGTAAAGAAGTCTGTATATTCGTCTGTTTCTCTGTACGCAACACGATAGGAAAAAAAAAAGGAGTTATGGAAGTTTTTCCTTGATTCATTAATTTAATCTGAGAACCGAATTGTCAATTTGCCAAAGGAAATACGAATTTAAATTGATTTGACGATTGCGTTTCCAAAACGTTGCCTTCAATATAGTGGCAAAATATTGTTGCCGAATCTTATATTTGAGTTTCTGTCTCATATACAAAAAGAAACGGATTGAATATTTAAATTTTATTGGTAATTGGAAAGTTCAAAGTAAATTAATAGATTATTATTATTATTATTATTATTATTATTATTTATTATATTATTATTATTATTATTATTATTTATTATCTTTACTTCCTTATTATTAAAACAAATTATTGTGTTAGAAGTACACATTTATAATTAATATTTTATTATTATATTATTATTATTATTATTATTATTATTATTATTATTATTATTATTATTATTATTATTATTATTATTATTATTATTATTATTATTATTATTATTATTATTATTATTATTATTATTATTATTATTATTATTATTATTAAATAGTAATGTAGAATTTTTTCTAAATAACTCATATCAGCATTTAATTTTGATGTAATGATTTTGTGCTTTTTCAAGCTCCCTGACAAGTAGTTATTTTCTACAGAGAAATTTTCCTCAATATTATTCTGGAGTAAGAATAAAACCTATTGATTTCATAAATGAGCCAAGCTTTCGTCCGTATATACTCGGACATCTTTCAAGGAAATTGCTTTTATTTCAGATTTTAACAATTTTTATAATATAACCTTAGTTTAAGGTAATTAACAAAATAATAAATAAAATTAATAATTTTAAAAAGTTAGAAAAGTTAACATGCATTGACCTTTTGTTATTTAAATATGTTTAAAAAATATTGGACATTTCCATGTATATTTTATATTTATTACTGGTTTGTGTTTTCCTTTAAGAGCAATGATTCCCTAGAGCATTTAATAAAAGTCATTCTTTTCTTGTATGATGCGACCAGTTTTTCTTTTTTAAACTTTGTTAATCGGGGAATTTTTGTTATGGTTTTCTTTAAAATGTCAAATACTTTACTCGGTTATACTTATGCTGCGACATTCTCATGTTGAGGGGTATTCGTTGTGTATCCGATATAAGAGGCGTTACATTCACTTTCAGAACATTAAAATCGGTACACAACGTTACTTGACTCTCAACCATCCGAAGCGCTTTCCACAGTAGAGAAGCACGAGCTAGTTTCATATGGCTTTATAGTGATATTAATAATAAGCTTTCTCCCGTCTTTTTCTTTAATATGCTTCCTTTTAAAAATTAATTTAATTTGGGTTTCCTTCTCTTTTTTTCTGACTAATTTTCAGTTTTAATAATATACTACAGCTTATTATTAATTATTATTATTTATTATCTATTATTATTATATTATTATTATTATTATTATTATTATTATTATTATTATTATTATTATTATTATTATTATTATTATTATTATTATTATTATTATTATTATTTTATTAAATTTTATTGCTTATCACTTCACCAATTATTATTATTATTAATTATTTTATTATTAATTATTATTAATTATATATTTATTATTATTAATTATTAATTATTATTATTAAATATTAATTATTTATTATTATTATATTATTATTATTATTATTAATTATTAATTATTATTAATATTATTTTGCTAGAACATAAATATGAGGAAATTGATTAATTATTTTATTAATTATTTTATTAATTATTTTATTAATTATTATTATTATTATTATTATTTATTATTATTATTATTATTATTTATGTGTTAGTTAGTAGTAGTAGTAGTACGTAAGTAGTAGTAATTAGTAGTAGTAGTAGTAGTGAGTAGTCTAAGTAGTAAGTATTTTTAGTTTTTTTATTATAATTATTATTATTCATTAATTATTTATAGTGATGAAGAATTTTTTCTCAAATAACAGGAGTGTGATGGTGAGTTAGATATAACTAAATAATAATAACAATGATAAGAAGAAAATAATAATAATAATAATAATAATAATAATAATAATTAATAATAATAATTAATAATAATAAATGATAATAATAATAATAATAATAATAATAATTAATAATAATAATAATAATAATAATAATAATAATAATGAATTAATATAATAATAAT
>JABUQX010086482.1:15000-17500 GCA_015478945.1 Trachelipus rathkii
TTATTATTATTATTATTATTAGAAAATATTCTTATAATTATTTTAATTACTATTTTATATTTTATGACACCTTTCCAACAATTTTCAAACGGAAAAATTTTAAACAAAGATATTCAAATAATAAATTAAACATTACAACTGAATAATGAACAAATAAAAAAATAAATAAGTAATAAAATAAATAGATAATAAATAAATAATAATAAACAAATAAATAAATAAATTAAATAAATAAAAAAATTAAATAAAAAAATAAATAAATAAAATAAATAAACAAATAAATAAATAATAAATAAATAGAACAAATAAAATAATAAAAATAAAAAATATTAAATATAAATACTTAAAAAATAAATTAAATCAAATAAATAAATAATAAATTAAAGAAATAATAAATAAATAAAATAAAAAATTTTAAGTTTTTTTTTTTTTAAATATTAACTAAATCTGAACTTCATTACCGCTATATTGAGAAGAAATTTCCCCACAAAGAGGATTGAAGCAATTATTGTGCAATTGACTCTGTACTATCTTCTTCTTTTATTATTATTTTTTTTTTTTGTTGTGGGTGGTATTATTAGGTCATAACTACTGATGTTTAAGCAATTAATAATCATTGTTAGTAGCATTGATTATTATCTATTATCTATTAATTATTATTTTATTATAATTGTGATTATAATTATTAAGCTCAGTTAATTATTATTTTAATAATTATTTTGTGTTACATTGTCGGTAGAGCGTTATTATTGTTATAATTATTAATCATAATTATTATTTTATTTTATATTATATTATCATTATTATATTATTATTATTATTATTATTATATTTATATTATTATGTATTTATTTTATTAATTATTTATTTATTCATATTATTATAATTATTATTATTATTATTTATTATTATTATTATTATTATTAAACAGACAAGCATAAAACTATAATTATTAACTAATACTGTGAGCATTTTCTTTACTTATTATTATTTGATTCATTGTCATAGTGATTATTTTATTATTATTATTATTATTATCTTATTATATTTTATTTATTATAATTATTATTTATTATTAATTATTAATTATTATTATTATTATTCTTATTAATTAACTATTATCTATGGAAGTTTTAGTGTTATTATTTATTATTTATTATTATTATTAATTCTTATTATTATTATTATTATTATTATTATTATTCTATATTATTATTATTATTATATTAATTATTAATATATTTAGTTTTTTCTTTATTATCGATAATAATGTTCTTTTTATCTTTTCCATCTCTAAGCAGGGTCATTTATATTTATCTACCACCATTACTATTTCCGTTACTTTAAGTAAAGTATTTATTATAGTTTTACTGGTGAATATTTTTAAATTTGTCATTATATACTAAAATAGTTTTATAATAGCAGTTTTAAATCATTTTAATAAATTTCTATTTAAATCTATATTATTGTTAGCGTGCTCAAAGGCACAACTATTGGTGTTTGCAATTAGTAGGCCCCCTACCAAGAAAATTGCATAACTTCTAAGCTATGATAATGTTTATGTTATTACTATGTATTTTATTACTATAAAAATAAACCAAAAAAATATGATTTTTATTCCCGGGAAAAAAGCTTTCAATTATATTCATTGATTAATTATTATTATATTATATTATTATTATTATTATTATTACTTCATTATTATTATTATATTATTATTTATTAATTATTATTATTATATTATTCATTATTATTATTATTATTTTTTATTATTATTATTATTATTATTAATTATTATATTATTAGTTATTATTAATTATTATTATTATTATTATTATTATTATTATTATTATTATTATTATATTATTATTTTATTATTATTATTATTATTATTATTATATAAATATTTATTTTTATTAAAGTTATTAATTTAATATAAATTATGTTATAATTTTTATTATTATTTATTACTTTTTACTATTTTTTATTGTTTTTAAATAATGTGTGTGTAGCGAATGAGTTCAGTTTTTAAAGGTTATTCAAAATAATAATTATCACGTGAACTATCTGGCTCTATGACAAATAAACTAAAAACGTAAGTAAATAAATAAATAGATAGATAAATAAATTAAATAAGTTCAAATAATTAAACAAATAATAAATAATAAATAAATAATAATAAATAAATACATAATATAATTAAATAAATAAAAATATATAATAAATAAAAATAAATAAATAAATAAATAAATAAATAAATAAATAAATTAAATAAAATAAAAAATAAATTAAATAATCAATAAATATAATAAATAAATAAAACGTTTATTTTAAAAATAGTTTAAAGTTTTTTTTCTTCAAATATTACTGAATCTGAACATGCCATACGATTATAGAAAAGAAATTTCCAACTAATAGTATTGCGAGAAAAATTATTGTTTAATAAGTCTGTACATTCTTCTTCTTTTAATTTTATTAATTATTTTAAATTATTATTATT
>JABUQX010086483.1:0-27500 GCA_015478945.1 Trachelipus rathkii
CCTCTACCTACTACCTATACTCCACTACTCTCATACCTACCTCTATCACTAATATTTATTATATATTTTGTGAGTTGTGTTGTGCTAACTATCTGAGTTATGTTAGCCGATTATTTCGTTATTTGTATTTTAATAGCTATTTCCCCTTTATAGTTTCATTTTCGATGTGATGAGAAGAGCGCCCGATGTGGGTGGGCGCACGCCGCCGTCGCCCCATCCCCCCCTCCAAATCGCGCGACTACGTTCCTACCAACTCAGCTATATCTCCTCCTACCAAACTCACATCACCAATTCTCTGCATCATCTTTCTGCATTCGCCATTCTACGTCTCTTAATACATGTGCATATTCTTCCTTAATGCTATGCATTTCCTAATGCTTTTCGAAATGGGGAACCCCACCCTCTCTCTGGGAGTTTACGCAGCGCAACCCACTCCGGAAAAATTCGTGAAACGTATGGTTAGTGGTCAGTGGTCATAATCTTTATCAACAATATAATAATATAGGAAAACACATACTATTAGTATATATTAACGTAATCTTACTAGACACCGCCAACCAGACAAATGGCACCAACACCGGGAAATCTGCTCTGGTTTTGTAACAATGTGTTCTTATTTTTGCACTGACCACCTGAGACGTTCTTTTCATTTCCTTCCCCTTCATAATCCAATCTCCACGTGCTGCGCACTTCTTGTCCTGCCTTGTGTTTTTGGCTCCAAGCTCTCAGAAGGTCGAGCTGAAGCCTTTCGGGCTTGCAGGGCGATCGGTTGCATACAATGGACTGCATTTGCTCAGAGAGCATATGGGAGACTGTCTGTAGATCCCTGTTGTGAAGATTTCTTCCGTCCATCTCGTTCTGTGTATGCTGCTCTGTGCTATTATAATCTTTCCTATTTTTTCAAATATTATGGCAACCCACACTACTAGAACAGCCGCGCCCTCAAGCACTCCTCTTGCACCGGCGTCCCTCCGACACAACCCACAAAAATTCTAATATTTTGACCCATATTACTTCAAGCTAACAAAAACACATAAAAAATCAAAGAAAAAGCTTTATGGTTTGATGGTTGGTAGAATACATGTTTCACTAACTCGGCACCGCACAGCAACACAGCGCCGGTTCCGGTACCGACACCTAAAGTCACTCATTTTTGATAGTAAAGTAAAGACTTCTTCTTTTCCTTTTTCTGTCTTATTTCCTCTTTCCATTTTCCTTGATCTTATTCTGTCATCACTCGTGTCTGTTTAAGTCGGAACGACCGTCAGTGGGCGTCCTCAGGTTACTTTGAGGGTTCCTGGAACCCTGGCAATCGACATCTACATTCTTAAAAAGCATATATAAGTTAACAGCGGGGGGGTTGGCGCACCCCTCCCTGGGGGAGAGGGTGGGGTGAGAGGGCCATATATAACATATATAAAGAATATAAAATGCCGAGAGCAAACCGGGTCTATCGGTCTAACAAAACTAGAGCTCCAGCTACCAGACATACCGAGGCGTGCGGCGGCTGCGCGGGGCTCCTGCGGTGGCCGGGCTCGATGTGTGGGGGCTGGGCGCGCACAGTAGAGGGGAAACTGCAGGGGCAGCCGGGGATAGCAATACACAGTATAACCTCCCTCCCCCTCCAACCCTCACTCCACTTAAATACATATATTAATCACATCACTTTTATTATTCCATCATCCTGCATATGATCCGCAGATTACAAAAAACACTGTGTTTTCTCCCTTTTCTTCATGCCGGCTCCGGCTCATTTTGATTTCCGCCATAACGGGTGAGGCGTCGATGGTGATTCTGAGGGATTCACCGTGAGGGGTCTCTGGGGGGGGTCGTAGGTCCGAGCTCCACACCCCCAATCCCTCCTCATCCACTATCCTCACCAGAGCTTCTCCCCCAACGTCTTCTCTCTGGCGCGAATCCAGCCCCCATCACCACCTCCTGGCGCCCGCTAGCCGACCACAAAAACTCGCGCGGCCAAAAGTAGGAGCGTCCCCATCCCCACCCACCCCCCGCCCTCCTGCGTGGTTACACAGTTTCGAATGCGAATACCGACTACACCGTCAACCCCCTCCCTCTTGCTTACCAATTTAGAGAGGGAAAGAGGTAGAAAAGGGGCTTGGGCTGTAAAGAGGGTTTCGAAAGCACAACAGGTGGGTGAGCAGCCTGAAATTTTGGGGATCATGAGATGCCCAAAAAATTTGACTCATCAAGGGAGAAAGAGAAAATTATACCAAAGGAAAAGATGAGACAGAAAAAAAAATTAAACATAGAGAAAGCAAAGGAAAATGAAAATGAACTAAAAACCAAAAAGGAGCACCCGCAGCACAGACAGCAGACCCAAGTGGGGGTGCCGTCAGGAAATAGAGGTGGAGTGTGGGGTCGAGTTATCTTGCATTTCTACTTCTTATATTTAATATTATATATATAATATAAATATATAATAATAACTAATATATATATAAATTTTATTTATATTATATTTTATATATATATATAATTATATATATATATATATATATTATAATAATATTATATGATACTTATATATATCTATATATTATATATATCTATTATTATAATATAATTATTAATTATATATATATATATATATATATAATATATATATATATTATTATATATATATTATACATATATATATATATTAATATTAATATATAATATATATAAATATATATATATATATATATATATAAATATAATATATATTATATTATTATAATATATACATATCCTTATCAAAAATTGGATTTTCCAATCCTGAACTTTCACGATAATTTGCAAAAGTACTTTGTATTATATATATATATTATATATTATAATATATATATTATATATATTAGTATTATACGAGTGAGGTACTTAACGTATATATAATATAAATAATAATATAATAAGTTTTCTACCACCTACCCCTACCTACCTCCAATCACCCAGTGGTAGGGGTAGGGGTATAGGGGTGAAATAATATAATAAGTGATGAAATTGAGGAAATATATAATAAATAGGGGGGGAGCTATACCTATACCTACCTACCCTACCTCATCACGGCATTCTACTCACGCGTCATAATCACTCACCCGGCTCACTACCTTAACGGAGTATAATACTAATATAATATATATATACCACATATATATAACTACACCCTATGATAGAGGGAAGGTATTTATTTTTATTATATATATATATATATAAATATATATAATATATAATAAATATATAATATATATTATAATAATAATATATATTTTTATCATAATATATATATATACTATTATAAATATACCTAATATAAGGCTCTCTTATCACTATTATCCCCGGCTTCCTTCTACCTTGAAACCTCCCTAACAGACCTTATCCTCACCCCAGATACTGCGTCGTCCAAACCAACTTAAATACAAAAGTTAATAATATAATAATAATAGTAACCAAAAAAAGTAGAAATAAAATAAAAAAAATAAATAAATAAAAAAAAAAAAACAAAATAAGATAAACAAATAATTATTTCCTATATTAGTACAAACAAATAAAATATACATGAATAACAACACTCAATCTCAATAGATACCAACAAAAACATTGACATTAACAAAAAATATTCCTATATTAGTAATAACAAAATATAAAGTAGACATAAACAAAAACAATTTTCGTATATAGAGAAAAACAAACATTGTTGACATAAATGCATAAATTTAGTATTTTTATTTTCCTATATTAAAAGCAGCAAATAATAGGATAACATATTTCTTCTCAGATGGCAAATTTCTTGCTAAAAATATATCACACTAAAGTTTCAAATTTGTTGACCGCGTGTTCTCACAACTCTACAAATTATAAATATAGTATATATATATTGTTATCTATTTTTATTGTTATTATTATTTATATATATTATATAATATATATATTATATATATATTATCGTGATATAACATCGTCTGATTTCACTCAAAATCTTTTCGAATACTAAGAAATAAATAAAATAATAATAATATAATATATAATATATAATAATAATTTATATTAGAGTATATATATTATATTTATTGATTACGAGGCTCGCGATTATTTATAAATGTTAGATACAAAAATAGTTTTTCTTATTATATATATATTATATGAAGAAAATAATATAAATAATAATATATAAAATATTATATTATTTATATATATTTAGGTTTTTATATATATATTTTTTTATAATTATATAAATATATATATTATACTATATATTATAATATTATATATATATTTATATATATATATATATATAAATATTATGATATCTATATATATATATTATATATATATATATATTATATAATAAATAATAATTAATTATATATATATGATATATATTATATATACTATCATTATATATATATTATATATTATATTATATATATTATTTATATAATCTGTAGTTATATGTAGGAAGGAAATCCACAGAGATATTATTTAATATTGCTAAAAAAAAGAATTGGGAATAATGCATAAATCTGAAGTACACCATTATTAATTTTTGTAAAGGTTGAAAGTGAGTCAAAATCCAGTTAACATCTACAAGAAACTTATTAATGTCATATTTTCGATTTGTACTGTAGAGGAGGGCAAGTGCATGTATAGTTCTTCCATTCTCCAAGTGGAACGTGGAGTTTGTTCGAGAGGTACTCTTTTTTCACGAAGAACACAACCTGTCCCTGCAAACAGCTCTCCTCTCTAACTGCCGACCACACCTAACACATCCCTCCCGGCTACAACCCCCATTCGCGCAGAGGTCAATTCTGCAACACCAGCACTGTAAGTACCTCTGCTCCAAATTCGTGACTCTCCGCCACCTCAAACACCTCAGTCTCTTTCCCGTCTATTCGCTCCCGTTTTCCTGGCGACCGATCTCGCCGTGCTGCTCCGAATCCCCCCTCTGCTGACCTCCCATTCCAACTGTCCATTTAAATCCCATTCTAGCTTGTTCTAGTCTCAAATTGGACGCACTCTTCCTCTCCGCGACGATCTTCCTGTTTACAATGTACATCTTTTATCTCCATAATGGCAACATTAAACCTGTTCGGTAATGACAACTTGCAAGGATATATATATTCTTTATGATTTAAAAAACCTCTCTCCTCATGCTGATATTAAATCATCCAACAAATGGTAGAAAAATGGATGTGCGATAATGTAAGTCTGTGGTCTGAAGGAGAAGAAATAAAGTTAGGGATCATGTAAATTTAATTGAGAAAATATATTTGTTAATTCTTGATACAACAAATTCATATATACCTCAGTTCATATTCAGAATGCATTAACCACATTCTTGCAAGAATACTAACTGAATATTCTAATGTATGCAATATTTGCTCTGACTCCCCCCCCCGCCGCCTCCAAGGTTGGTAGGTGTCGTACGTGGAGATTGCAGAGTTCAGCTTCTGCACTACACCAAATCAAATAAACGTGTGTTTGAGCAATCACAAATTTTGAAAAGATATCAGTAATGATTAAACTATAATAGTCGTATATCATAAACAAAAAAAGGAATCAGAAAAAGAAAGAAATACTCAAACCTATGATTTAAGAATTAAGAGATGTAAGGCGTTGGGTCCATGACGAGAATCACCCAACTTCAACATTTTATATACAGTTCTACAAGCTCTAAATTAATCAGAGTGTTATACCTAACATCATATATTTATAAAACAAGATTCATAGCCGAGGATTGGCACCTAGCGAGTTTCGCTAATCTTTTCTAATCCTTTCGTGCTTTACTGCTTAGGAATATTTAGTTTCTTAGTATTTTTCTTCCTAGAACCTTTGTTCCTCTTTAGCAACTTACAAGGAAAAAAGGTATCACCCCCCACCATTTCTTCGATCATATATTACCCAAATTGCACTTCGAACATTCAATAGAAAATATTAAGACAGTTCCATACTGTGGTGAGCATAAATTATAAAGACAACTGACAAAAAACAGCAATGAGTATAATAAGGAATACGCCTTTGTGACACTTTTTCCTTTATTTTACTTCTTCTCCCCCGAACACACCTAGAACATCAACACTTCAATATGCTGCTAGCAACAATCGAGTCATAGTGAATAGCGACCGCCGCCAACTCAGAGATCCCACTTTTGGAAATATCAGGTCGTAGCGTGTCGCTTACAGCGTGGCCGTTGTATAAAGGACACCGCGCTTTCTCTGAGCATCCCCCAACGTTCAATATTTTTGATTTTTCATTGTTATTTTCGTATATTTATTTTTTTAATTACGCGCTGCGCTTGCGCGCGCATTTTTTGCGCATGTACACATAACATTATTATTATATTATTATTACGTCGAAGATCGACAAGGATATAATATATATATTGAATTTTTTCTTCTTTTCGTAGAAGCGATTTCAAGTTTTGAGCCGCACTTCCGACTCGACTCCGACTTCCGACTTCCGACTCACTCCGACGCCGCTCCCTGCCTCAGCTTCGTCCGCTCGCACCGCACCGCACCGCACCGGACCGCACCGCAGCGCACCGCACCGCTGGTTTATGTCTCTGAAGTTTTTTTCTTTATTATTATTATTTATTATTATTATTATTATTCTTATTATTATTAATTATTATTACTTATTATTAATTATTATTATCAATATGATTTTTATGCTCTCGTCTCCGGCTCAGCCCTATGTGCTCCAATATAATAATTTACAAAAGGTTAAGAGTTATCGTATCAGGCTCCATAAATTGGAGAAGGGTTAGAATGTGTGACGTAACCTCGTCGTAGACGAGGTTTACGTCCCCTGGGGTCCCCCGAAGGGGGACCCCAGCCCCCTTAAAAAAATTCGAAGTGTTCGTAAAATTGCTGAAAATTTTGGTTGAGGATCTTCAGATATATTGAATTTCTAAAAGACATGGTATGGGGAATCTTGATGAGTTGGCTCGCGTGCACCGGTGCTGGAGCCACTTGCGGTGCGGAAGTTAATAAAAATGTCGTATAACATACATGTTTGTGTGTCCCCTTAATAGGGTTTATCCGAGACGCGTAGATCTCGAATATGATTGTTATAAGTCCGTCTATAACCCCGGGTGTCCTAGGACCCCCCTTGAGGGAGGGTCCTGACTGAAAAAGAAGCACAGAGTGCATAAACACAGAGGTCGAAGGAGGAAATGAAAAGGATAAAAAGATGAATAATGGAGGGATAAGAAAATGATAAGAAATCTGAACTCAGAGGAGTAGGGTTGACAGATGCACCGTGCTGGCTCCGGGCGGTGCCGATTTATTAAATATTTGTGTAATGATACAATATGTGTCTTTTATTACTATGTTATCTGGCGTCTGGTAGATTTCCGACAAAATGAATGGTTTCAGAACATTCATAGAAAAATAAATAAATAAATAACATAAATAAATAAATAAATAGATAAATAAAATTTTCTTATTCTTTTTTATGTTTATAACTTCCAATTTTAACGTTTTTAACATATTGTTAAAAATGCAGTAAATCAGTTAAATCAACCACTCTATCCACCCTACCCTCTTCATACTCAAGTTTGTGATCTATTGATTCTATTGATATCGTATGTGATCTTAAATTTGTTGATTAAGGTCTAAATTTTTTTTTACTAAAAATTGTCATGTTTTACATATACCTCTAAATCAGTAAATTCAGTAAATCAAGCCATCCCATACCTCCCACTCCTGTTTCCAATCATGAATCTATTGATTCTATTTGATTTATTGATTCTTGATCTATTTGACTTTAGCGCCCTCCAAATCCTTCTTACCTACACTTCGTAACGTCCTCTCACATACCGCTAAATCTAGTATATTCAGTAAATCAAGCCAACCCATCCCACCCACCTCTCCCTTCCATGATCTATTGACTATTGATCTATTGATCTCCTTGATTCTATTGATCTATTGATCTACCTACTCAAAGTCTGCGCAACGTCCCCTTAAGGTCAAATTTTTTACTAAATTGTCCTGTTTTACATTACCTATAAATCAGTAAAAATCAGTAAATCAAGCCACCCTAACCTACCCTACTCTCTTGTCCAATCATGATCTATTTGATTCTATTGATCTATTGATCTATTGGTTATTTGATATATTGATTAAGGTCAAATTTTTTACTCAAAATTGTCTTCCATGTTTTACATAACCCATAAATCAGTAAATAGTGAAATCAAGATAACCCAACCTTACCGGCTCTTCTTCTGTCCATATTCATGATCTTAAATTTTATCTATGGATTTCTTATTGTTCTTGATGTTGAATTGTCCTAGCATGATACTGTAAGCGTCAAATTTTTTCAGCGTATATGAAGCTTAAGTGAAATCAATAAATAACGTTCATATTAATCAAATTATCCCCACGAATTAGACTCAATAAAGAATTCAACAGTAAAGAATGCTAAACCCTGCATTGCCATCGTTCGCCGCAGCATGCCTGCTTCTATGAATTCTATGTCATTCTTCGTATCGGGTGATTTTTTTGATCTCCATGTAATTGATATGAGGTGGAATAATCAAGTCACATTTGTCTTGAGCTACTCACTATTGGATATCACATATGACCACTAACTATAAATACATTACGAATCAGATCATATTCGAACATTAATACGAATATGCAAAATTAGCGCGTCGCACACAGCCACTGAACCTACCAGCCAACACACACACCCGTACAACCGAGACAATAACTCAAGCACCCACTTGCCGTTATACCACCGCATATATAGCACAGTTATACTATTACCAGCCAATAGTTCTTGCTCAATTCTGGAACTTTAATCAGTCCGAGGTAGAGTGTACTAAACATTACACATCCTACATACGTAAGACCTTACTTTCCATCCACCAGTTTCCTCCTTTTATCTGAATGGCTCAGAGGCGCATTGCCATCTCGTAACTGACTACCACGAAGACGGTTAAGTTTTTTGGTTGACCTATTTAATACAGTTGAGTAATTGAGTTTCAGGGTAACTAAAAAATCTCTACCAAATCAGACCCTGTAATTGCCCTTCTTTAACCTATCATCTACCAGACCACGATCCTCGATCACAGTCGAAGAACGTTATAGCTAAATCCAGTTAACTAGCTTTTCTCCAACATTAGTAAACACGCGACATCATACCTACAGTAGGGTGGTATAGATGAGCTGATAGATGTACCATTAATAATTTTATACTATCGAACCGAAATTATCCTAGCCATCTATCATCTTAAGCAGAGGAGAGTAAGAGAGCTGTGATCACATGTAAATCCGAATTTGAACCAACCTCTTTCATACTCATATTTGTCACATCAAAAGTAAATACACGTAACTACAAAGTCTCACTATAAAAACATCATTATAATCCCATTCACCTTCGCATCCTATTTAATCATTCAACATTATCATCCTGCCGCACCGGTTGTTGGTGTTGATTTCCCCTGCTTCTTATGAATCTATTGTACTAGAGTGTGAGTACTTGTTTAACCACATTAAAACCCAATGTAGCATACATATATTTTATTCTTTACAAAAAAAAAACTTTCTAGTGAACCCAAATCTCCACAACCCTGTTACTACCCTCCCCGTAATCACACCCATGACCTTATTACCATTGCTCTTACCTTAACTGCCTCCATGATATGACAAGAAAGGCATGGTTAACTGGGTTGAATAAGTGATTTTTTACCTGACTTCTTTATAAGGCCTAAACAAATGCGTAACACATGTACCACATCAGTAATCTTAAGCCACTCTACACAAACCAGACAGCCGTAACACACACCGATCCAGCTTATCCAAATTTTAATATCATACTCTTAGTCATATAATAATAAGCTGTAACATATCGTAGCGGAAGTTTAACAACTATAAGTTTTTCCTCATTTTTCAATTAATATTTTCATATAGCGTTTGAACTCTTTCCATCGTAACAAAGTAGTCGTATACCGGGAGACCCTCCATACTACCCCGTGACAACCAAAACTTTATTCTTCAAATATAATTCTAATTATCATCTAATCAAACATGAGGCGCCACTTCATTTTGTCACATCAGTTTGATGGATACCCCGATCTCTACTCACTTAACCTAATACCATCCTCTCTCGACCCCAACCGCATGCCAAACCGAGGCCGCCCTGCCTCCTGTCCCTCCTCCACCTTCCTCTGTAACAACATCGTACAGTTCTTTCATTCATTTCCTTCCAATTCTGTCACTTCATTCAACACCTTATTCTAAATCCTCCATTTTCGGCTCCGTATGCATCGATTCAAGATCAGCCATCTTGGCCTCACCTCCTTCTTTCTTCACTTACTACTAGCTATCACACCTTTATACTCGTGCATCCCTCCATCACGCTGGATTGAGTTGAGGTGTCAACTCCCACCAGCTCCAACACTCCTCCGGTAACTTCTTACCCAAATCTGTACTCTTCAGTCCACCGGCGGCCTCGAAGACATCCCACCTCAATCTATTTCGGTCACCGTGCTAAAACAAAAGATATGAGTTTAATAAACGCCACTCTTATCTCAACTCGCTGTGCCACCTACACTCGTATCCTCCCGAGAGCTCCGCTGCGAGAGTATTCCGCTATCACAACCAATTCGCCTTGAGAGTGGGTGCAGCCGAAATCTGTTCAATCGTCGTTTTTTCTATTAATTGTTAAGCATATCGTTCAGCTAACTACATTTTTTCAGATGTTTTTCGACCCACCTTGTGGAGAATACCTCATATCACGTTAATACACATGAAGTCGCCTACTCAAATCAATGACCTGCACCTTATTGTCTCACCCTTCCCATTTTATTTAATTATTGTGAGCAGTGCGATGATGGTCTCGGCGTTCCTGGGTTGGAACACCTCCCCCGGGGCCATCCCGATCAGTCTCATCTGGATCGAGAACCCACGCACGATCAGTCTCAGTTCTATCTATACACCCTACTCTACTCACCTACCTTTCCCACTAGTGTTCCAACGTCCCTTGCGTAATATAGTGCAATATTCTTCAAAACTACCCTTACACCGATCAATGCCAACCAGTGAGGTATAATGCACTACTACTGGTATCCAATCTAAATGTCCTGAGCCTTCGTACGACTAGAGGCAGCGCCTCTGCATAAATGATCTTCTCGATTACAAATAAATATAGATGAATATATAACTTATACATCAAGATGATTATATCGAAATATTAAGGTCTACTTTATTTTCCATGAACATTCATATCATGCTAGGAATATACAACACCAAGCTAACATGTACCTCCAGTAATCCTCATCCCCCCGCATTGACTTTACATATCAGAATATACAACCGTGACCCACCCCCACGACGTCCGGCGCCGGCTTTGCCGGTTGGCGATAGTATGCACGGTACTGCTCCCTGCGGTTAAGGACTGAGATTTCGGAATTCCGAAAGGTGCATGTATAGGAGTTGCGAGGAAAGGAACGCCGCCCCAACACCGGGCGTATTACAAGAGCGAAACATAGTGGTCCTACTGTAGAGGTCCTCGGCGTTGCGACCGCAAGATGTAGTATTGCGTAATTACACCGATCGTCCTGTCACAGGTCCAAGTGAGCAAGTTTTGCGCCCTTTCTCCGTTCTAAGCTACTAACTCAAGAAGAAAGTTAAACAAGAATTTAATCAACGCTATCGACATCCCCGATCCAAGGTCCATTTTTTTTCAACCATCATTTCTTAGTCAAAAGGGTCTATATCTCGCGTTAGACAACAACAACGAACACCAACAACAACAACAATAACATAGTACAGAAAATAAGTTCTTTATATACTTAACAACGAACGTAACATTGTTTCCACATTAATAAAGCTAACTTAGCATGAACCATATCATATACATAACTATGTCATACACAATGAGCATACAAACAAACCTGTACACATATTCATATGCGGTCCCATGCACATTACAACTACTAAACCCATTAACGCATAGCTGTCCACAGCGTCAACGCCCGCCGGCCCAAGTAGAGCAGTCAAACCGTGCTCACATCAGAGCCAGCCACTTACGCAAAACGCTAACCTATTCATGACACCCTCCCACATCTTTCCTTCTCACTTTTCCCATAACACAACTCGTTCTCGTATACAAATTATATCAGTTACATTCAGCCCCGCGTTCACAATACGATAAGCCACAACCCTACCCGCCGTAGAGATCAACTAACACAAAATTTTATCATCCATTACAACCGCTTGTCTTACAATTTATTCATACGCCTTACAGCACACTCACATAATACTAAATCACATACTGTAAACATCAGTAAATTTAAAACAAAGCATAAAAAAAAAATTATAGTTCTTTGGAGTTACCATAGTGTACCTCATAGAAGACACTTGTAATAAGGTTTTTACTGAGCGTTTTAAAGTCAGTTAAATCAAATTGCAGGTAAAGTCAGTAATATCTATCTGTGTAAACACACTACAACCTCACCGAATCATATCCCGTACCCAGCCCACGTTCCACTCCATTTACTTCTTTTAATCTATCTTGATCCTATTTGATTCATTCTCACATTTGTCGTAGTATCTAATTTTGGAGCCAACATATATCACATGCATAACAAAATACAGTTCGTTTATAATAAGTATACCCTCAACAAACATTCGAAAAAATATATGCTTCTAACGTTAAAACAATTACGCTTCACGTAAATTAGCTTATTCAACATAAGTGCCAAATTGGAAATAAAAAGCTTAATCATAACATAAATGAACCTGAACTTATGTAGAATAATACCCCACTGTATCATATTTCGACAAACTAATCGTATCACACCATTCAAGCAGGCCACCGTACGAGAATTCACTTGAGCTCAAAACAACTATAATAATCAAACTCCCACGACCGCTTTAACAAACAGTAAACTACATTAACTCACTGAGTCATATAAACAGACATCCAGTAAACACTAGTCAACACAAGTACTTTCATCACACCACAAGCATAAATCTTTGCCCTCCACGATAAACTCCCAATCGCCTTTAACTTCTTGTATCATCTCTTAACACTCGTAACTATTTAACAAAAACCTCGTAGAGCGATCCAATGCACACCCTCCTGCTCCTCTCCCACAACTTACTATGTTCTAAAGCAATAACGAACAGTAATGACTTGAACAAGACCAACACTGACATAAATGCTAAAACCCGTACAAAAAGTTCCTTTTTGATCATATACAACCTTCGAACTTAATATTTTAAATATCTACAAAGCAAATTCATTTGACCATAATTCTCCACTCCCGAGTCTAAAACCTACATCTAAAGATCCCTACTCCCCACAAGCTAAATAACTATTCGTCACAACATTATGCTCACTACTAAACGTTCCTCGTCCAATCTTTCTGAGCGAGTCAATCATACTATAAACAACTTTAAGATATTTTTTACATCCCTGAGACACTCAACATAAATAATCCGATTTATCACAGTTCTCCTCTTTTGTTAATAAATACCTCAATATTAACAAGCGTAATGAGTTTTCAACTGAGCAATTTTAACAGCAGACCTAATATTATTTGGCGAATTAAATGGTCTAGTGAATAGTACCTAATCCACCCTCGACTCTCCTTGCAATAGCTAGTCACCTTATCCCATCCTCACCACTCGTAGCCCTTTATCTATGCGATTGAACCCCTATTGATTCTCAAGGGTACATTAATTCGAGTAATCAAATCATTTCTGAGCCCTCCTAGCAACACTCTCAGGTTGACAATTACACGCGTAATATATTCATAAGCACAAAACTCCCTTAACAAAGTACCAATGCTACTTTCGAGAGAGAATGCACCCACTTCAGGCAAGTTTACGTTGACGACTATGATATTGGCACTTATCCCTTCTATCAATGACAACGTCATCTTCCTGTCAATCGACGTGTAGAGTCTATACAGCATCATTTGATCTTAGGAATTAAAGATTAGAGACATTATGCCCAACAAGATTTAACTTCTCACGCCACAAATATCTCTTCGACATTCACCTCTCAATTCAAAACACGTCAACCCCTATAGGCTCACGTTTCCATAAACCCATCTCCATTCCGTCAGGTAATCTACAGTAATTCCACGCGGACCAAAAACTCAATCACATCCTTACTCTTCTACAACACACTTATCAGTGTTAATTTGCCATCCCTGTCATACGCATACCCAATAAAATTTTTAATCATAAACTCATTCTTGTACCTAAACGTATCTTCGGTAATTCAAAACTAGATATTATCTCGACGACATACCACCCGAGGCTATCTCAAAGAGGCATATCAACAACCACTTACCACCTCCATCAACCGAGAAGAGAAAACCCCAATTGGGGATATCAGCCTCATTTGAATAGGGTGTGAATCCTGAGAGGGGGAGTCAACCCCCCAGGGTATAAACAGCGGTTCCGCCCGGTCAACACCGCGCCTTCGGGTGATCCCCCTCTACCACATGGGATGCTCCACACCCATTTCGCCCGAGCTGGGCCTGCATCCCCTTTGAGTTATCTCCTCGGTAGGATTCCGGAGTTTTGTTTTGCTTTACCATACATCTGTGCTTATGACTGCAATCTTCCCGTGTATTCAGTCTTCGAAGTCATGTAGCGAAAGGCATTATGTAAATCAATATTATCCTCGAGCCAGGGTGAGAGCATTATACACTGTGAGATTAGAGTAGTGAGGAACATGATGAGCCTGTTTGTTATATATACGGTAACTGTGGTTGTACTCTGACTGCATGACTCGCTGGTTAGAACGTGAGCCTATGCGGTTATAGTTTTGTTGAAGTATATCGCTCCAGGTCCTTCGCTCCTGAGAAATTTTCGCTTAAGCTTAAATGTTCTACGTTATTTCTAGTTCAAATGATGTTTATGACACTCCGCAGAGGCAGAGTTGCACACCAATAATTTGGATGTAAGATTTAAGTCCGACAATTCTATCATTTTTACCAAGTATTGCTTGTATCTTGTTGATAGTAGTTTGGATCATATTTGAAATCTAAGTTGGTATTTTGTTACGAATATATATTTTACAACGCTATCTCTTGTTGCTGTGTAATCCCAAAAATGGAGACCTACTCGCGTAAGAATATGACCTGAAATGCAACTGTTTCAATAGTATTCTATATTACCCAGAACATGAGTATGCGTGGACTGATGGTACTGTGTGTTGACATAATAGATTTTACCTGTGATGTAAACACCTTGTCCTATTCACCTCTGCCGTGAATTAAGAATCAAGCATCATACCCTACTTAACTCACGTCCCTCTCTTCTACTGTGACATCACTCCTTCCTTATCCCATATGCACACTTACCTTCACTGTTTGATGCTCATACGGTGATCATGACGGTATAAAGGATTAGTGAGTAATATGTTTTTAAATGTTATGTCTGTCGTGTGAAAACTTTGTTATGTTTGCAATTATTCGTTGGATTATGATATTAGACGAGTTATTATAAGCTTGTCTCCTACAGTGCGTAAATGAGGTGTACGAAGGGTGAGTGGTGAGCAGAGGAAGGGTTGTGCTAGCGCTTACGGGTCATTGAGCCTACCTGTTGCTGTATGTCGATGGTATCACTCAGGTATGCTTAGACACACATGGACTTATTATGTGCTAAATTCATTTTTGTAACATATTATCGAGGTTATTGCTCCTATACTGCGCGCTACCATACATTCTCATTCAGAGCACTCATTTCTACGTCCGTCATTAACGCCTCCTTTTCGCGCCCCAACAAACGTGTCGCATATCATCGCCGCCTCTCATCCTCCGCTCCCTTCCTCCTGCGCGCATCAATGAATGTGTACTATGTTAAGTATGGTACTGTAATGTGTCGGAAAAGCGCGGGCAGTATTGTTATAATTGAATTAGATAAGTATTATTCTAGATCGTATGAGTGTAGTATAAGGATTTAGCCGAGTATATGAAACACATAATATTACCTTAAGACAGTAGGCTATGTTGGTGATGTGAGCAATATTTATATAATGAATTAAATAACGAATACTAAATTCATCCGCGAATATAGCATATATAATTCAGATATGGTTAATATAAATTATAAAAAAAAAAAGAGACAACTTTATTATTAGTTGTATTTATAGTTTCATAATCACATAATAATGCATACATCTTAGAAATGATTAGACTTATGAATAATCTACAATAATCAAATAAGATCCAAAAAGGTCATAGGAGAGATAGGAGAAAGAGGAGGTGAGGGAATGGGATTGGTGGTATATGAGATTACTGAGATTTTACTGAGACTTAACTAGCTTTAAATCAAATCAAAGATAAAAACTATTATACAAATCAATTTACTTTATATAGAGTCTCTCACTCACTTTTATAATCCTCCCAAAACGAATCTGTATTTTCTTCTATAAGTCTTATTACTTTTGGCTTAAAACCACTCCCTTCGCGTTCTCACTCGCTTCCTCTACCCACCTTTATTTTCATTTGGATCTGATATACGAATCATATACATAGACAAGGGTTAAAGTATAAATTTATATATGAATATAATAAATACGGTCGCTCAAATGTAAAATTAAACGTTAAATATAATGTTAGAGAAACATGCTTATGAGGGTAAAAAGTACATAAAATAAGAAAGAATCTGACTAGTTAATATATGTACCAAATAGACATAGTATAAATACCTTTAATTACTAGAGTGTTAAGATGTGGAAAACTTTGTTAAATGATATTAAATAGATAAAAGTTTAATATAAATCCTGACAGTTGAAGAGGGTGTAGGTGGGTCGAGGGGGGTGTTTGACTCATGTGGTAGCGAATAGATTCAGTTATGCTGTAGTGACTGGTCTTAGGGGGTCATAGCGGTATGGGTTATCGGATCTAATTCAACGATCAAAGTTTGCCACAGTTAAGTGAAATGGCGATAATGGGCATATCCATATTTTTATTAAGCATGGGTGAATTCGGTATTCAAAATTAATTGTATCTATGTTGTTGTTGTTTGTATTGTTAGTTTTTGTTTGTTGTTTTGTTGTTGTTGTTGTCTTAGTTTAGTTGTTGTGTAATTGAAGTTCTTGTTTGTCTAACGAAGAATATAATACCCTTTGTTCGAACATGAAACGAATGTATCGCTCCATTCCGTGTGCGTGTATTCTTTGTTTATCGTTCTTCTGATTGGTTTGAACCCAGCAACGAAATCTCATTACTTTAGGGGTCCTGTTTAACGCATACTCAACTTTCTTCGCGTGCAGTAAGAAATTTTTCGCTGTTACTGCAGGACTTACGCATGACATCCTTCCTCGCATCTCTCGCATCTGTTAAGTTTGATTATCTTCGGGACGAAGGTAGCCATCGTTATTCCCAACGATGTGTCATTTATTTTAATTCGTCAATCCTATTGGGAGCCGATACATTGCTTGTATTCTCTACCAGAGGTTCAAAAAATAGACCTTTATTCATTTCGTTTCTGTTGGAGAATTCATCAAGATTATCGACATCGCAGCCTGTCTTTCGGAATAGAGGATAGTGTCTGTGTTCATCTCGTTGGATTTGAAACGGAGTAGTGAATCATCTATACAGAAGGTGACAGTGTGAGAGGTTTTAAATAGAATAGACGTTGTGTTCTCGTCTATGTGATGGTATTAAAACCCTTGATGTACCACTAATTGGAAACCCAATCGAGTTGTGTGACCTTCATATGTGTACGTGTCATGGTTTTCCCACAGTTCAACATCTGAAAATTAATTACAGCCTTGCTTAATACAATAAAAAACTAAATATTTAACACATTTCGCACCTTAAACGATGGTTGAACATACTTGACGGACTTAATACAATTATCAAGCACATGGTAATATCCTATGATATTTCCACCGAAACATATGGTTTCCCGTATATACAGTTATATCAAACGAGATGCGTGTAATAACTATCAGCTGGATAAAGTTTTACTTCACCTTATGTGATGAGAAAATGAGTCTGCTGGGAATCGTCATACCGCCGAAAAAATGGTTTAAGTGATTGCTGAAGGCATTTATATAACACTTACATTCTTTATCAAAGGGTGTTGAATCTTTGAGAGAGATTAATTAGAGCTTAGCCCAACTGATATCCTATGTCCTCTGAATTAGAGTGGAATTAATATTAATTTAAACATGAATCGATAGTTTTTTTATGAAGTATTGTATATAACGCTCTTTTCATAATGAACAATTATATATTTAATGAAATGAAACTTGTTTAATACTTCCCTCGTATGTTCGCGTTATTGACTAAGTTGTTAATGATTAGGGTCTTTCATGTGGGTATGGTGTTTACGTGTGTTAATGTATGTTATGTTCCATGAGTTTTAAAGCTTTACAGAGGGTTAAAACTTTACGTTGGTTTGCCTTACTCCTATTAAGTATTATTCTGGTTAGGTAAAGGTGTCATGCTAAAATTTTTTGTTAAATATTAAACTAATGTTAATGTAAAAATTGAACATTGTCATGTTGTGATATGTTTGATAGAGTGTGAATGGATCAATGTTATTTGTGAGCCTTGTATTAAGTTAACTTTTACTGATGATTTAAAGTATTTAGAGACATTGTTAATGTTAACAGTTTATCTGTGCTTAAGTTGTGTCAGGTATGTCGTTGTATATTATATTCACTACGTTCTCGCAAATAGTTATCGTAGGCTTTAATTTAAATGGAAAAAACTTGTTACGTAGCAATACTGTTCCTGGTCTGTATGATAATTACGCCTTGCTTTTAATAATGGTAAATTTTGTTTAAATATTACGCGTGGTTAAGATGTATAAGTATTAAACCATTGTGGGTTCAGCATACATGCATCACAGTGTGAATAGGTTACATCCTTTCTGTTATTGTACCGTTAGTTACGTTTACCCGAGTGATTAGTGTGGACACTTTAGATTAATGTTAACTGTTTATTCTTGTTTAAGGTGTTTTAGTTTGGTCTTACCTTTGAATTGGCTAATCTCTCAGATTATTTACAGCCATCGTTAGCTTTATTAAATGTGCACCACTTTGTGTTTTATGTTATGTTTATCCATAGTAGATGACTCGAAATTTGACGGTGAGAATTCAATAAATATTCATAGAGTCAATAGATCAAGAATAACAGAGGGTGGCGGATGCTGGTTTGATTATCTGATTACTGGAGATCTAGGGTATGTAAAACGTTACAATTTTACTTCTACCTTTGACAATTAATCAATAGATCGTTAGATACAAAAAGATCAATAGATCAATAGATCATGATTGGACAGGACGTAGGTTGGGTGGCTTGATTTACTGACCTCTACTGCGCACTTAGGGACACTAAAACATGACAATGTTAGTAACAAGATTTGGACCTTATCAATAGATCAAGTCCACGATCCAACTAGAAACCACAACTGATCAATAGATCAATGATTGGACAGGCAGGTAGTTTTGGATAGGCCTTGAATTATACTGATTTAATCTGAATTTAGAGGTATGTAAAACATGATACAATTTTAGATAAAAACTTTACCCCTCACACTCCAATAGATCTCAAGTAGATTCCTTATGATGATTAGATCAGTAGCTTCTATAGTTCATGAATGGACAGGAGGGTATTTTGGGTGGCTTGATTTACTCCCACTGATTTAGAACGGTATGATAAAACGTACATATCTATGAGAATATGGTCAGAGTATACCATTAGAAGAAAATAATGCAATAAATTTCAATAGATCATAGCAATCATGCATATGGACATGAGAAGGGAGGTAGGATGGAGTGGCTATGAACTTACCTGATTAAACTGATTAGGAGAATATAAAACCATGACAATTTTAGATAAAAAATTTGACCTTATATCACAATAGACAATAGATCAAAATAGATCAAAATAGAATCAATAGACAATAGATTACACAACTGGTATGAGACGGATGAGGATTGATGGTGGTATTGAATTATCTTATCTGATTCTACTAGCATTTAAAGCTATTATAAAAACGATAAAATTGGAAGTTATAAAACATAAGAAAGAAAATAAAGACATTTTATATATTATATCTTATTTTTATTTTATATATTTATGTTATTTATTTATGATTAATATATTAATATATTAAAACCCATTGAGAAAGTTACTGAAACCATGTGGATTTTCCGAAATCTGCAGACCCAAGTAGCGTCGTCACTAGGGAAGGGGGTTGAGCGACCGGCAATGAGGTGTGTGGATCAGGTTGACAACAATTTAGGAGATAAATCGGTCAGTGCGCGACCAGCACCGAGGAGCGCACACCGTGCAGAATAGCGTGTCACGTCCTACTCCTCTGAGCGCATCCATGCGATCAATTATCTATTCATTTCCTCTTCCCTATCACTTAGATCTCAAACATTTTTCTTATTTACTCCTTCCATCTAATTTATCACCTATTTCCAATTACCAATCGATCCTATTATTGAGTAACTCTCTCTGTACTACTCTGTGCTCTTTTTTTCAGTCAGCGACCACTTCTCATAGGGGTTGGTCCTAGACACCAACTATACGGATATAAACCATCATCATTTCGAGATTCTACGGTCTCGATACACCTTATATAGGACTACCTTATTCTACCTACACACCTCAATTTGTCTTTCTCTGCCTACTCTCCAATCCACTATTTTCGAATTGTATATTTTTTAGGTTAGAGGCTACCGCGCTGACCGAAGCAAGGTGCGTGTCGTCAGGGCACCGCGTGCCACCCTCTCGCGTAACCTATAGCCATCCACTCATACACTTTCATTTCTGGAGAGCTCCCACTACCCACTGTCCTTCCTCTCCCCTACGCACAATCTCCACACATCCCCTCCTGCGACCACACTTCCTCCTCCCGTACGCAGAAGTTTCAGCCAGTTACGAACATGCTTTAATCGATTTTTTATCGGAAGGGTGTTGGGTCACTCCCCTCGGGGGACCCCAACGTGGACGTAACCTCTGAGTACGACGAATGGTTAACGTCACCAATCTAAACCCCCTACTTTCAATAAATCTTGTAGCCTGTATTACGTATAACTTTTCTTATTATTTATCTTTTTCTTTTATGTATAATTATTAATATTATGGATGCCATATGGGCGTGAGCTTCCGAGCCTGGAGCCTACAAAGATACCTTTCTATATACACTAATATATTAAAATTATACTTAATAATAATTGGAAGTAAGGAATAAATAGGGATATATGAGATTGGAATCACAAATAATCGATAATTAATAATAATATATTAATAATCAAACAATATAAAAATATATAATTAATCCCCAAAACCATCTCGCTGAACCAGCCAAAAACCTCTTTACATAGACTGGACCATGAGTCGGTTAGCGTCTGGTTGGTCCTTTCTGTTGCGCTGGTATGCTGGGTGCGCGAGGATTTGTGAATCGAATTTAGTCGGGAGGGACACTATGAAAAGACGGGGCAGGAGATAACAGAAAGCTACGCGGAGTCCGGCTCTTAATAATGTTGTGTATATCCTTTCGAAGATTAGGTATTCCATATTTGTATGTTTTTTCGACGTAATCGAATAATATATGGAAGTCCACTCCACCCATGAGAGTAAATCACTTTAGTATCGTGTAGATGTGTATGCGCAATATTGCGCGCCTAGGTAATGGAGAACAAATAATAATACGAGGTAAGGTACACATGAAAATATGTACGTGCCAACCCTATAACCCTGCGTCCCAATACTCCCCTCCCACCAACACACTTCATCGTGTTCCTTTATCAGCTAACCTTAATAAATGGACACGTCTACGCATTGAATATATGACATTCCCCCTACTCCAGTAGCTCCCCACTCCCCCTCGCGCCACCCCCTCCCTCACCCCCCCTCACCTCACCCTTACCCCCTCCACCCCAACGTATGAGAGTGAGGGCACGCCTCAGTGTATTCGTCCTTTTAGTATTATTCATTTACTTAAATTACCAAGTTTTTACCAAGTTACTTGTTTCCTTCAATTGATTTTGCAGGAGACTTATTCCCGGTTCAAATCATAGTTGAGTCTGAGACTAAACCTACAAAAAGATCTTCTGTGTGATGCATGGGAGTAAGGAATGGATTCGAGTTGATTAAGTACGTAATGCACACATACAACGATAAAATTGTTATGCGCGTGTCGTGCGACACGAGGGGTCGGATGTGCTGTGCTTGCTATCGGCCTATAAGACATCCGTTAAATACTAAATTATAACTTAATTATTATTATAATGTATTTTGCACAATTTACATACGTTGAAATGTATGCTGCAAAGTGGAGTCTGAAAATATATAGAGAGCATTAATTGAGAGAGAACAATGATGAGAAGAGACTGGTTATAAATATCAATAGGCGTGTGTGTAGCACTAGGTGGGGTTGTTAATCTATATATAATTCTAAGAACAAGAACAATAGATAAACGGCCAGCATTTACGTCACGATAGTTCGGGTTAAGAATACAGACGTTGACGCGAAGAATTCCCCGATCAGCATGATATCACCCACAGTAAGATCCAAGTATAGTTCGAGAGAGAAATATTATACGAAGCCTGTGAGAACAGTGGATGGGTCGGCGAGCTACGTTATACGTCATACTGATAGTTTTAGTCGGTGCGTCTATCTTACGATCTAAATCGAAATTGTGTTTATTATACAATTGGGATAAGTGAGCAGGCTTTTCATTACTGTATCGGTATCTACTCCTCTTTAATCTCTACACTGTCAAATGCTATTTGGTCATGCTCTCGATATTCATCATCCTTAGCTTCTGCTTATTCTTTACAGAAGAAAAATTTTCTTATATCTTCTACGATTCTTTGTGATATTAGTTGACTACGTATTACTTTTGAAAAGATTCAATGGAAGCTTATCTCTTTAACGTTCTGAAAATATTCGTCTCTCTAGATAAACACAACACAATTCTATGTGTTATTTCCCATTCTCCTTTTTTCCTTCTCTTTATTTGAGCTCTTTCCAATAACATTCTACATACACACTTCTTGAAGATGACAATAGAGTAGAGGCCGCGCGAAGATCAGTTTTTTATCAGTAAGTATACCAGCACAGTAACTCAAATTTAGGACCACTAATTTAGAGGAGCGTTGACAGCGCTCCGAAGCACTATGGTATAATGAACCTATATCTTGGCAAGAAATACGATTACAATGATGAGGATACTCAGCTTTCTCCCTAGCAGAGATCATAATTTATAACTCATTTCTACCTTTACCTTTCTCTTATTTAATACAATATGCAGTTCATTCCAATGTTCGTAAATCTGAGTATACACCATATCATTACGTTGGGCATTACAAACATCCCCTTCCTCTTATATTTCTCTCGATATGCCTCCTGCCATATACTGCCTCGCACCTCCATTCGAGTCGTCCACACGGACAACATCAATCTCGTTTTCTCCTTTCAAAAATATTATTACATGCAATTGCATAATCGAGGTAATTAGAATTACAGAAATATCCAATGATTTATCAAATGATAAATAATATTGTATCTGGTAATTTAAGGTCTTTAATAACATCTATTCTTTTTCATAAGACCATTTATGAAATTTCTTAACACTTTTATATTATTAATATTATTTATATATTTATCTACTCATCATCCTCCACTACTAACCCTACTACTAACCCTCATCACTACCTATACGGATACTACTTCTCAATAGCAACACATGTTAAAGCCACCGTCTCGAGTTTTTGTTATATACCCACTAATTCCCTATATAAATATTGACATATTAGATATGTTAAAAATATAATATGTATGAGTACTTGAATTGTTATAGAAAATATAATAATAAAAAATAATAAAGTATAGAGATATTATATTGTTAGATAAATAGACAATACAATATAATAATTATAATGAGAGCAAAATGGAACTGACTTCTTGTGCATGCGGATGCTCCTTAATTAGGTTTAGCATTCATTATATGTGGGTTGACTATCATGCTCTTTTTGGTCGTCTCACGCAGGATTTGTATAGTGGGTTTGGTCCGGACTGTGAGTCAGAATTGTGTTGGGAGCTATGATCCCAGAAGAGTGTTCGAGGCTGGCCGTACCGACCTTGTGTGTGTTGTTGTCGAATACCCTCTTGTTAATCCAGCCCTTCTTTTTTTTTTTTTATTCTTTTCCCCTCTTTCATATTAGGAAAGAAGAATAAAAAATACGGTTAGTCGTAATTCTAACTAAATATCAAACATGGAGCAGTAGTTGCTGATCTCAACAAAGAGGAACGTTTCAATGAATAAGTGTACGAGCATGTACCCATTAAAATTCAAAATTATTTGAAATTTGTTCAAAATGAGAATAGGATTGTTATGCGTTTAAACTACATTATGTGAGTAGATATATCGCTGGTAGCTATAAGGAGAATTTTTTTTTGCAAAGGCTACATAATATGGATGTTCAACTCAAGTGATACATATTTGGAGGTCACATATTACATATTATCGTGGTTTACAGCGGATACCAGTATAAAGACCGAAATATGTACCCCAAGTTGCAACACAAATAGGCTACAACAACACAAATGAGCAGCACCTGTTTAACGTAAACACTAAACACATATGAGAGAAGGAGGGATGTTTGAACGCAAGCCACGTTTAAAGTTTTCCATACAATCATATGAGAAACAAGCATCGTTTCCTATTGCATTCACGTGCTAAGTTAGGGTATTGTTCATCAATGATGTCCAGCACATTCTCCTCTACATCGGCTGATCCGACATATCTTGTAGCCCCACAGTTGTGGTTCGGCGTTGGAAAGCACCTCTTTCCCATGCAGAGACGTTGCTGTATTGCCGCAAACGTTCCCTTCGCCGGATATCTTCGAATAGGGCAAGTTTCGGCATACAGTCAACAGGTCAAATTCGAATGACCGATCACTCATCCGTAAATAAAAGACATATCTACCATTTTCTCCGTTGAGTGCTACACCCTATGGGATATTATAACTACGAGCGGTAATCACAAAAGTACTATTGAGTAAGTGGCAGTGATTTTACTTGGTTATTTCTCATTACAAGAACCTTATATAACGTACACACAAAATAATATTTCTAGAGACCTTTCAAAGAGATACATTGCCACCCTTCACATTAATTCAAACACTAATTCCTATACAGTCTTCACAACTACCTACGATAGATCTACCCATATTATGTACTCTCACCGTATAACATTGATACTGTCGGTTTCGTATGATTTCCCAATCGCTGTAACTTATAATGAGTGCATGATAGTACACCTGTTCATTAAAACTTTCTTTTTCTTCGTTCGGATAGATATAACTGTGGTTCCAACTTCCAAGTTTGTCCACGCAATTAAGGTGCACCTTGTGTGCATATATATATATATATATATATATATATATATATATATATATAATATACCATATATATATATGTATATATATATATATCATATCATATATATATATACATATATATCTTATAATATACCCGATGTATATATAATATGTATAATAATAATATATAATAATAATAACAATAATAATAATAATAATAATAATATAATAATAATAATATAATATAACATTAATAACTAATAACAATAATAACTAATAATAATATAATACGAATAATATATAATAATATATATAATAATAATAATAATAATATATATAATATATATATGTATGTATAACAAATAATATATAACATATAATAATAATAATATCATATATATATATCGTGGCATTATAATGGAAAGAATACACTTGAATTGAGAATAGGTTTATGTATATATGTAATAATATAACACATATATATATATAATATATATATATATATATATATATATATATATATATATATATATATATATATATATATAGAAAAAACGTTTAAAATTATTTAAATAATTATAATACGTACCTATTTATTTGTATGAAAAGCTTGATATATATTATATTTACCAAATAGACTTAATTTTAAAGTACTTTCCAAATGAGTCATTTTCTTAGGCCTACCAGACTACCAGTGTTTAAAATAAAGCTGTGGTTTTATAGAAAAGTTTTTAAAGCTTTTTTTTTTAATATCAAATCTACACATACTCCATTATGCTTTATTTCAATTATTTTAAGTATATAAAGCTAAATACCATTTAAATAAAGTTATTTAAATTAATATTCAATATCAGACACATTCGTTACAAAGATTTCAAACAAACTGCAAGGCTTCTTTAACTTTTTCACACATTTCATACAAATTTACGAAAAGTGAACGAAAAGTTTCATATATTTTCGATTATAGGTAAGACAGACGACCCCGTTCCCTTATAATATTATATAAAACATGACTACATTCATCCGTCCGTAGCATAGAATTTTACTTGTAAGAACAGAGCAGGAACTAGAATTTCTAAATGAATTTAATTGTTATTTTAGTTATTATTATTGTGGTTGTTTTTCTTTTAATATATGATGCAAAATAACTTCTTTTTTTCACTTTTATATAAAATTTTAATAATTTAGCATAATTTTACCATTCAATTTCTTTTATTTAAAACTTAAAAAATATTGGGTAGGACCTACCTACCCGGCCTACCCTATGTGTACGTCTCTGTTGTATCATGTCATGTCATATCATATATATCATATATATATATATATATATATATATATATATATATATATATATATATATATATATATATATATATATATATATATATATATATATGTGTGTGTGTGTGTGTGTGTGTGTGTGTGTGTGTGTGTGTGTGTGTGTGTGTTGTGTATGTGAAAGAGCTAAATTAAATATTGGTTATAAAATTATATAATTATAAAGCGATATAGAAAATGCAAAGGAATAAGCAAATATATGCAACTTTAAGACAAGATACGTTATCTATGAACGCAATTTAAAACACATATGTCTATACTGTATTTGTATTTGCAGGTGTATTTGTAAACTGCATAATATTAAATATTAACTTGGCAACCTCTAATATATATATATATAATAATAATAATAATAATAATATATATGTATATATATATGTAATAATAATAATAATAATATATATGAAAATAGATAATAAAAATAATATATAATAATAATTATAATATAATATATATAATGTAAATATATATATATATATAATAATATAATAAAAAAATAATTATAAAATTGCAAGTTTCTATAATAAATATTTACTATTTGAGAATAATAATAATAATAAAATATATATATATTTTTTTAAAAAAACACTATTTGTATATATATATAATAAATATATATGTTTATTTATATAAAATGAAAGTAATTAGATTTATGTTCGCAATAAACAATCATCATCATCATGTAATATAATAATATAATCATAATAATAACTATATATCTATATATATATATATATATATATATATATATATATATATATATACAAAGAGAGAAGAAAGAATGAAGGAAAGGAAGAAAGAAAGACTGAAAGAAAGAAAGAAAGAAAGAAAGAAAGAA
>JABUQX010086484.1:0-10000 GCA_015478945.1 Trachelipus rathkii
GTGTCGTGGGATTAATTGTTGAATTCTTCTTTCTGTTTTTTTCTTTGGTGTTTTTGCTAAGTTAGCCCCATAGTTTTGTGCTTGATGTTGTTAAGTGTGAAGCCAATGAGTATAGTTTGGGTTTCTTGTTTTGACGGGCTTGGAAATGCGAACGTGATCCTAAATTTTATATAATTTGGATATGTAAATAAATATGTTTAATTGTGTGTATTGATGTTGTTCCACATTTGCTGTTGCCAGTAATACGGAGCTATTCTTTTTCTTTAGTTTCTTTATTGATTGAGCTATTTGATGAAATAATTGAAATTGTTTTAAAAGTAGAATTTCTTTTTACTTTTTCTTTTGACAAAACAGTGGTCATATTTTTGCATATAACATCCTATCGCCTGGCATTTTTTAAGTGTGGTGATCGCGGTGCTCGGCAGCCCCTGTTAGTTCCGCTATTATAGGGGACAAGCCTCCGCTGTGTTAGACTAGATCGAAAGTGTAAGGGTGAAGGGACTCTTGTGGGTTGGTTTTTGGCTATTGGGGGTTTCCGAGAAGGTTGTAGGCGCTTGGAGTTTATTATGACACTAGCTTTGTGTGTATTTGTAGTGTGTGGAGAGGTTCAGTTGAAAGTTGATCTGCCTATGAAGCTGATGTGTTGTTTAGGTGGGGGGTGTTGGGGTGTGGCTGACGCTGATTGTTTAGTGATAAGAATTATATGCGTGTTTCCAGGGAATGAGGGATAATGTGTTTTAGTTTTGCCGTATGGCCACGTGCTATCATCGTGTTGGTGATGTTGCGGATTGACTGATAGCGTTGGTGGGTTTGCCCAAATCGTTGTGAGTTGTATATGTAGGATCGATTTGGTCTGGACCTAATTGCTATGAATTTCGTTTTTGATTTTTTTTTTAAATTTTGTTGAGTACTTCTAGATTGGTTTTAATTTTTTTTAAGTCGTTTATTATTTGTCTAGTTAGGGGAATTGTGTGAATATGGGCCTAGTGATTTTTTTAATTTTGCTGTATTATCTATAGATATGACAATATGATTTTTTGAACTTAGGAATTTTTGATTGTTTTGTTGAAGATTTCGTGGATGCGTGGGAGGGACGTTGGGGGTTTAGTGCATATATAGAAGTTGTTATTTTGTCATTATTGTGCGAATATTTGTGCTGTCCTGTTCTTGTCTTAATGATTTCAGATTTTGGGTTGATATTTGCTTTCCAGAAATTTCTTTGATTTGTGTTATTTAATGTATCTTATTTTTATTGTTATTGGTCCTTGTGATTTGGTTCAGTTGGTGGTTTGGTTGGTCTATTTTGGCTGAGGGAAGTGTTTCCTTGTTTTATAGGGTAGCTTATTTGTCTCGGTTCGAATGAATAATGTGGTGTTAGGAGATTGTTTACGGGTAGCCTTTCTGGATTTGTTATGTGTTTGGGAAGCCTTGGGTATAGCGTTATTTCTATGTTTAAGAGAGAGTGTTGTATTGCTTGAAATTGAGTGACCGAAAATTTGTTATTTGGAAATGTTTTTCAAATTTTGTTCTATACTGGTCAATCAAATGTCTTACCATATGTTGCTCTTTGCGTGATGTGTTATTTAAGGTTTTTTTTTAAAGTGAAGTGCAATTAGGTTGTTTTTTGTGGGATTTGCGAATTAAGCATTGCTATGTGGGGAGAGGTCGCCGAGGATGGGTATGAGTGCTTAAATGGTTTCACGTAATAGAAACAGATTTGATTTGAGTGGGGAACACAAGGTAGCGGTCATCATATATTAATATAGGTATAGGTATATTATGTATGGCGAGTTTATTTATTTGCGTATATAGTGAACGTGAGTTTTGTAATAGTATCAATTATTTTATATTATATATATATATATAGTAGTGACTGTACAGTTTGACCTCCTAATTACTGAGTTGAGTTGAGAGAGAAAGAGAGAGAGACGAGAGAGAGAGAGAGAGAGTAGAGAGAGATAGAGATTAAAAATGCTTTATATTTAAATTTATAACTGTATAAATATGCAACAAAAGTTGTTTGGTGATTTTAATCCTCTTCATAATTAAATATTTAATTAAAATTCCGGCTGTGAGAGAAATTCAGTCACGATATCCTAAACTGTCATATTTATTTACTTGTATCTGATTTTATCCGTTGTTTTCATTTACATTATTTTGATTTTTAATATGTACAATTAGGAACTGTGTGGTTAAAAATTCGTTATAATTTATGGTGTGGATTAGGAGTGTTATTATTATTATTATTATATTATTATTATTATTATATTATTTATATTATTATTATTATTTTTATTTATTTTATTATGAGGTGTGTCTGATTTATTATTGTTAGGGAGATTCTCTATTACGCGTTAACGCTGGATATCCTTTTATTCATTTTGACTAGCGTGGAGCCTGTGCGATGCTTAAGGCTTTGGGTGAGATGAACCGCTCTCGTCCTGCTTCGGCTGGTCGGGTGTTGTTGTTCTCTGTGGGGTGGTTGGTTGCTGTTCTTGTTTGCCTTTCAGTGTTAGGGTAGTGCTTTCTTTCTCTTTTCTGTCTCTCGGGTCGGTAACGAGGAGGGCTGCAAATTGATTTTAGACGAAGAGCATCATGAGATGGTCTCCAGCTTTGGCTTGTGTAATGTAGACGTATTTTTAGCCACGGGGTTGGTGACCATCTTTTGATGTGCTTGATAGGGCTTTTCATATAGTATAGTGAATATAGTACTATAGTGTATTGTATGTGGTGATGACCTTATAGCGGGCCTTCCTAGGTGTGCGCCGGTTCCTGGTATATTTTGTTAATTATACGTTAAGTTTGGGGTTTTGGTATGTGTTATGTTTAGGGCGGTAGTTGTTGTTAATATGGTTTTATTATGTGTTCTTTGTTAGTATGTAGGTGAGGTGGTCTGGTTGGTATATGGTTTGTTTATAGTTTAGTGTTATATATAGTTTTGATTTATATATTATCGACGTGTTGTTTGTGTCTAGTTAGTATTATATATGATATGTATATAATGATATACTATATAATATAGGGTGGTGTGTTCTGAGTGTTGGTAGTGTAGTTTTTAGTGTGTGTCGTTGGTAGTTTGTTGTGTATATAGTAGATATATTGTGTGGTTGTGTGGTATTGTATAGTGTAGGGTAGTTGTATATATATATATATAGTTTAGGAATATGATATGATATATATATATTATTAGTAGTAGTTACATAAATTACTCTATTATTATCCTATATATATATACATATAAATAGTCCTATAATTCATATATATATATATATTAGTATTTGTTACAAAATATAGTGGTATATAGTAGTAGTAGTGTAGTTATAATAATTAGATCTCGCGTGTGATATATTATTTGAGTATTAGTGGGTATATTTTGGTATTTTGTTTGTGTATAGCTATGCTGTGTGTATATGTTATTTGTTGGATACCCTATATTATTGAAGTTTATTTGGATACTTAACCTTGATGTGGTAGTGAGTAGTGAGCGTTATGGTTCGGTGTATAACCGGTGGTCGTTTAGTATTATATACGGTTATTAGTCCGTGGGGTGTGTTTCTGTGTCGTTGCTGTGTGTGTGTTGGTGGGTTTAGAATATTATTATATATATACTTTGGTATAGTAGGTAGTAGTGATTTGTAGTTTTATTTTGCCAATTTAGAAAGTGTATATGAAGAAAAAGTAAAGTTATGGTTAAATTGATAATTTTTGAGGAGAGAGATTTGTATAATAAAAAATAGGTTTTTATATAGGTGGAGGAGAATTTATAGTAGTGTGAGTAGGTTTTGTCTTTATTGTGTATACCTTTGTTATTCTTATCGCGTTTATTGATTATTTTATAGGTGTTTAGTGTTTTTCGGTGGTTAGTATATGGGAGTTTGTTATGAGTCCGTATTATATGCATTATTGTTTATTGTTATCATTAGTGTGTATACTATTATGTAGGTGCTATAGAGTGTTCCTGGTTACGGTATAGGGTCTGTTGATATGTGTATTTTTGATACGTCAGTAGTATAGTGGTTAAGTGTTATTGGGTGATGTGTATGGGTTATGATGTTTGTTATGATGGTGTGATTAGTAGGTGAGCTTTGGTTAGTTTGAGGGGTTACCGGGTATCTTTGTTTCGGGTTGTTGCCTATTTGGAGTTCCTATTTGTTAGAGTTAGCTATGGTATTTATGGATTGTTTGTTCTGATTGTGTACTGACGTGGGTCAGCGTGAGTGTACCCGTGAGTTTGCGTGGTTCGGCGCGCCTGTCCGGGATATATTTTATTAAGTGTAGTGATTGTATTCTAGTAGATTATTGTGATTAGTTGGTTATGGTTTTTCATGTGGTCTGCTGGGTTTTGTCGTTTTATTTTTTTATTATAGTTTTGTGTGGAGACGACGATTAGTAGAGTAAGAGTAGGATTGTTAGTGTGTGTGATAGTTTGTCTGAGTTGGGTAGAGTGCGAACTCATGGATAAATGTACCCTTGGGCATAGTATGTGTAGGTGAGTATAGTGTCTAGTTATATCGTCTTCCAGACTTCTGAGTGTGTTCTGTTCGAAATTGGCGTTCTCTATAGAATATAGTGTGCATTATGTTGTTGGGAAGTAAATTACGCTAGATATGGTGAAGTAAGCTATGTCGTGTTTTTTTTGTGTGGCGGCGTAGGTTGTGTGTTAATATAGGGGAGGCTATGTTTGTGGTTTGTGGTTCTCTGTGTGTGTTTTGAGGTGTTGGTTTAAGTTGTATGTCGTTGCTTCAAGTTTTTTTGTCCTTTTATCGTATAGTTCAATAAGTGTTCATTGAATTTTAAAACTCGAAAGATTACGTATAATGTAAGTTACTATTAGCTATGTTTAATATATCCAAAAAAAGAAGTGGATAACGAATTTTTGTTTCTGTTCTTGTTCTCTTCCTTTCTGGGTTTGATTATGCATCGGTTGTTATAGTTATTCAAAATGTTGCTCAAAGGATACATTGCGAATATAAAGAGGAAATATCAAATCACATTGGAGAATCCCTAACTTTTGGATTGAAATCTCCTTCTGCTCTTTCATTTCTTAACTTTGGTTTGTTTGTCTGTTTGGTGGCTTACAAATAGAGGCTTTATTTCACAAAAAAATATTATTGACGACATAGGCAATACAATATGGACGAAATTAAAGTTGAATTGATGTTATTGAATAATATATCTTGGTACTTCGCTTTCTTGTTGTTCATTCGTACAAGGTAGAAAGAAATGAGAAGATAACATAATATATTCTTGATAATTAGTCAAGAGGTTAATAAGTGTCTAATAGTGAGCGGTTATAAGTTGATTTTTGCGAAGTTGTACAGTAATGTTTTGTGTTTTAGCCAAGAGTGATTTAAAAAAACGCTGTTTTTTTTGTTTTGTACATTTTCGAAAGGTAGGATGACTACATCACACACACACACACATCGGTGACACTACACTACGACAGGTGTGACGACACATGCCACAACACCCCACACACACACTATCAGCAGCACATCGACAAGCACACACACATGATAGGTATTTATATAGTTGTAAGGTATTATATGGGATATAGTTATTTTAGTATGGATATATTGTTATATGATATGATTGGTTGATGTAGTGAGTTAGGTGTTAGGTGTTATTTGATATATTTATATTTGCTTATTATGTGGTTTTGTATATATATTTTGGGTGTTGATTATTATTATTATGAAAGGTGAGGTGTCCTTACTTCGCTGAGGTGTGACGTTGGGTGGCCTGTTGTGGCGGTGTTTGGTGTGAGTGAGAGTATTTTGTGTTAGTGATGTGATGGCTCAGGTCGACTTTTTCTCATTTGTGTGGCCGTCTCTTCTCTTTTTATGTAAAGTATCTGTGTTTTGGTATGATATCGCTTGCCTTTCATCTATGTTTTCAGTTTTTGCCTAGTTCGATGTTGTCTTTGTCTCTTTTTAAGTCCCGACATAGCGTCCCACTCTGAGGGAATTGTGGTAGCAAGGGACTGTTGGGTTTAGCTTGTTCATTGTTGTATTGTTGTTTTTTTATTATTATTTTCTTCTTGCCCCCGCCATTGACAAAGGGCCCTGCCCGTTGTGAGTGGTGGAATCGTGGTGAGATATATTAGTAGTAATAGTTAGTTAGTATATATAGTATGTTACTATATCTATATATTATATATATATAGTATATAGTATATATGTGTGGATGTATGTGGTTATGTGTTATTTATTTTTTTTATTATAGTTATGGTGTATTTGTTAGTTATGATTGTTTAGTTATATATGGTTGAGGTATATCTATGTGATAATTGGTATATCTAAATATATTATATATTGTATGTGATATTAGTATTTGAGGGAGTTATATATTTAGTAGTATGTTAGTATATAGGTATATGTAGTATGTAGGTTATTATGATGATGATTTTTTTGAGTTTCTTAGGTTAGTGTACCCTGGTTTATATGTTTATTATTAACCTTCAGTACAACTTTAAATTGATATATATAGTATATATATTTATATATGTGATAGTTTGATGGTTACGTTGATGTATTTATAGTTTATTGATGAATGTATGTTTAGTATTATTCGTAGGTGGGTGTATTTGTATTATTTTAGGGTGATTTGGTTATGTCAATAATTGTACAAATCAAGGAGTTTGATAACTGAGGTTAACACTATTAAAAAAAACAAAACAAAAAAACAATAGCTGTCATATCTATATTATCTTATTTGGGGTTGTGGTGTCGTCTACTTTGAAGAAAGACTTCCTAGAATAAATCAGAAATAAAAGAAAGAAATGAATTTAAACGATATCCTTTCAAAACATTAAAAAGCTCTAAAAGTTACGTAGTTTATGTTTTATGATTTTGTTATCATGCATCTCGAGTGATTGAGTTGTGTTAGAATATATTGAAATTTCCAAGTCGCAGTTGGCACCCTTGATCGAAAGAGGCGCTTTGAAGCAATATCCAGAGTTGCGAGCGGGAGGAATGTGCTTTCTTCTATACATCACTGTATAATATATATATATGTCATTATTATAGTTATTATATGTAGTTATATGTGGTGGTGGGTGTAGGTTATTGAGGTAGTTGTATGATGTTTATGATATATCTATATACTATATATATTATATGGTAGATAATATGTTAGGAAGTGATAGGTGAGTATTTTTAGTTAGTGTATACTATGTTTTGAGGGGTGAGGTAGGTATTATGGATAGTTAGTTGTTTTATACTTTTAGGTATGAGTAGTATATTTTTAGTGTTGTTGTTGATTGGGTTTGTAGCTTTTGAAGGAGAGGTAGTCTGCACGTCATTCGTTATTTTACTGTTTGTTGTGACATTTTAATAGAAGTGTGTTCTTGAGGCGTATCCGATTCTTAAGATTGCACATATGGGAGTTCCCATTTCCAAGAAATGCGATACAGAGTTATGTCCGTTATATATATATTATTATCGCTTTCGATGTGTCCTGCAGTCGCTATCCGAAATTTTAATAAAAATTTTTGAAAAAACTGATTCACACAATAGAGTTAGTAGATTTATTGAAGGGCCTTAATTTATTTTATCCATTCCAGTATGGATTTAGGAAGAATAAGAATAGACTCGATGCCGTTCATGAAGATTGTAGAGAATGTTCTGAATGCATTTCAGGAAAAGAACTTTTTTAATGGCAGTATTTCTGGATCTTTCAAAGACGTTTCATTTGTGGTTGAACATAACTTACTTTTTCCAAAAATTAGAACAAGATTTGTGGTGTAGAGTGCAATTTTGTGGTGAAATTTCTAGATCTTCCTTATCTTATAATGCGACGACAGTATGTGCAGGTTGGCAGGTGATGCTAGATATTGACTCTTTGTGGTCAGCATTATGTGAATGTTTCTTTCTGGTGATCTGTGGTGGCCCTTGTTCTGTTTTTGTTTGCTATTTAACGACCTGCAATATGTTTTTGTCACCGCTTGGTGTTTGTTTGCCAATGATAGGTTTTTTTGTTTCGATCTGGAGATGATGAAAGGTGTGTATCGGCACTCTTGAATAGGGACCCCTGGCGGCGATTTCTAACTGGTTGAGAAAAAACAGACGTGTTAAATACTAGTAAGACAAAATTTCTTTTCTCAATGCGTGGGGATCAACTCCAGTGGATACTATGTTTGATGGATGTGAGGATTGGATACGGTTGAAGCATTGTGAACACTTGTGAGCTTTTAATAGATCAGACAACTTGAGGTTTTCTCAGCTGTGATAGTGTTTGTGAGAAGTTTCCAAATTATAGGATTGATATGCCTCATTGAAGAATATTTGCCCGTTGTCTGTACTTAAGATATTGTATTTTTATTTTGTGTACCCACAGCTCCTGCTTCACCTGGTTGTGTGGGGTGGTTTGCCTCCTGTAACAGTCTCTCCCTTGCAAACCAAGCAGAATGCAATAGTGAGAATTTTCTCACCTTGTTATGAGCACACTGTTGATCTGTATAGGAATTTGGACATTCTGACTATCGAACAAATGAATAAGATTTATGTATTGTTGTTCTTTTACGACTGGTATGTCTGTGGTAAATATGATGGTTTTGATGACGTAAGGAATAACATGCTGTTTATGCATGTCTATAATGTGCGTGACACCCATTACCTCAGACTTCCTTTAGCCAGGCTGAATAAGCATAAGCAAAGTGTTATGTTTGCTGCTATATCTTTATGGAATAAATTGCCGTTGGACATAAGAATATCGAACACTAGATTATGTTTGTCCAAGAAATCTTGGTTTTCGCATTAATACAGTTCAAATTCTGATACAAAGTTTTTCATCGTTGTATTGTTGTCAAGAAAGCATGTTAATGTTGGCCTTATATATGAACAGCATGCATTATTGATGATAGTTAATTTTGTATTTTTTGATCAAGTGTGTATTTTCGCTTTCTGAATATATATATATAGTCATATATATATATATATAATATAATAGTATATAATATATATATATATATATATATAATAAGTATTTATATATATATATATAATATATATATAGTTTATGTATATAGGTAGTGTGATATAAAAAGTATATATATATATTATTATATGTTATATATATTCTATATATATATTAATATATTAATATAATTAATATATAATATTAATATATATAAATATTATATATATATAATTAATATATATAATATATATATATATATTATATATTATAATAGTTATAATATAATAGTAGGTGAGTTCTGGCGACGAGGTATCAGGTTTGTCGTTATTGGACACTCCGTGAAATGTGTTCTCCACAAGTGTGCATATATAGTTATATTTATATATATATTATATATATATAGGGTAAATATATAATATATGTTATATTATATATATATATATTAATAATATTATTATATATTATATATATTATATATATACATATATATAATTATAATATATATTAATATATTATATATATTATTATTATATAAATATATATAGTATATATATATATATATATATATTATATAATATATATATATATATATATAATATATATTATATATAATATATAATATATAATATTATATATAGATATATATTATATATAATAAATATATATATATAATATATGAATATATATATATATTAATATATATAATAATATATAAATATATATATATATATTATATATAAGTATATAATATATATAATTTTGATATATACTATTCTATAAGTAACATTACAACACTAGTTGCCTCGCTTCCCCCTCGCAAAGGTCATGGCTTACACATATCCATCACAACAACTAACCAACATGTAACTTCAAAACTCGCCCCCAATAACAAATTTACTGAAACTCGTGCTCTTCTCTCCAAAAGATTTGTTGTTGCTCTATAGAAGAAACACTGTCTAAAGCGGCCAGAGATGATCTCTCGCCCTAGATATGAGTTATGGTGTCACCACCCATAGTAACTCTTCATATAAATAGTAGGTATTCGAGTCTAGGACTTATTATCTTGGTCTGTGCCGTTGTG
>JABUQX010086484.1:15000-25000 GCA_015478945.1 Trachelipus rathkii
GGAGTGGGACAGAAATGAGAGAGCAGAGAAGAGAAGATAGATTGGTATTTAGGTTTAGGAGGTGAGTCTGTGGAAGCAGGGTGTAGGGGGGTGAGAGCAGGAGAGATTAGGGTAGGAGAGGGCTCGTGGGGAGGCGAGTATTGAGTTTATAATGGTGTGTCGGTAGAAGCTTTTGAGTGAAGATGAACAAGTAATGTGATGTATGTCGAGGTGTAGCGAGGAGGTGTGCAAGAACAAATGAAGGTTGAATATGAAATTGTTTAATTATTAATAGCGGAGTGAGGCAGGGAGGATGTTTTGAAGTTGGGTTCCATGGAGGGGGTGAGTTTAATTTGGCATTATGGTATGGGGTGAGAAAGAATTAGCGGTAGGGGTGCAGGGGAATGTATTAGACTGATGGGAGAATGGAAGAGAGTAGAGGGTGCCTTGCTTATTTAATGCAGAATATGTGGATGATTTGGTTGTGTGTGGCGAATCGAAGAGCGTTTGAGTGGACTGGTATAGGGGGGGGGGGGGGGGGGCGGGTGTTTGGCAGGGGTGTTAAGAGAGGAGGGGGTGGGTTGAGAAAGTGAATGTAGATCAAAGTAGTGGTGAACGTGGGTGGGTGAGGTGAGGAGGAGGCGCGCGTGTGAAATTAGGTTGTGGAGGTGGGGTGGAGCTAATTGAAACAAGTGAGTCTGATGTAAAGTAGTTTAGAGCAGATAGTGTGGATAAGAAGGGAGAGCGGATGGTGCGGGGAGGTGTGTTAGGGAAAGATTGGTGAATTTAGCGGTTGCTTGTTGACAGAGTCATCCTTGATGAATACAGTGGGGAAAAAAAAAAAAAAAAACCCTTAAAAGGGGTTCTTGAGTTGCGCGTAGGGTTTTGCATTGAAGGTAATGTTTTTTTACTGTGTAACGCATAGTAGTGATACTGATGTGTGGAATTAAAGAGCAGTATAGATAGTTGAGAGGGGGCAATCGTTCGATGGACAATCGTAGGGGCGTATTGTAGGGTATAGTAAAAGAATTGAAAAATTAGCCATCGAACGTGATAGGGAGGTTGGTGTGTGGTGATAAAAGGCAGCAGGCTGCAAAATTTGAACGAAAAAGAGTTATCTAAATGGTTTAATCATGAATGAGAAGGATCAAGTGAAGTATGACTGTTTGGTTAGGCAAGATTTGGTGGTAGGGGGTGGTGTGGTGTGTTGGGAATGCCCCGGCTGGAGTTCCGAAAGAAAAGTGGATTCGAGGTCAGTAAAAGGAATGTCTAGAGGAAAAGAAATGTGAGTTGGCAGAGGCCGAGGAAAAGGTGTTAATTGTAGTTGAATGTCGGGGTTTGTGTGAGGGTGATATGATTGTCCGCCTGACCGAAGGAATAGACCCCTGCCATTGAGATATAGCCGACGAGTGAGGGTCCTGTTCGCGGTATTGTGAAGGCCCTGTAGTGGTGTAATTTGTTTTTTACGTGGAGCTGGCTTCCTACTTAAGGGGGTATGAGGGAATGTGGTAAGGGATGGGGGGATTGTCCTTCCGAAACCGTACATGACCTTCTACTACCTTTTTTTTTCGAGGTGGATGTGTGCACACCTGACCCCCAATAGTGAGGAAAAAAGGAAGATAAAGGACGATATAATTATAGTATACTATAATATCATAGTGATATATAAATAGTATATATATAGTATATATATATTATATATATATATATATTATATATGAATAGTATCTATATATATAGGGGTAGGTATAGTAGTATAGGTATGATACGATATATATACTATTATATATAGGTAGGGGTAGAGTGAGGGGGAGTAGGTAGTGAGTAGGGTGAGTATAGGAGGGTATAGGGTATATATATAGTGAGTGAGTGTGAGTAGTATATATATATATTATAGGTGGAAGGTATGTATATATAGTTGGCTTTGTGACGTGCCGCATGGGTGTGTGTGGCAAATACATACGGAACACAAAATAGTTGATAAAGAACACACACACCACCTACACAAATGCACAACATGACAACACACGCCGCATATATGATTATATTATATATATATATATATATATAGTATATAGTTGAGTATATTATATATATATATATATATATATATATATAGTATTATATATATATATATATATATATATTTATATATATATATGATAATATATATATATATAGGTATGATATATATATATACTATATTAGTAGGGTATAGGTAGTAGTATATATATATGTATATATATATATATATATAATATTTATATATATAGAGTGTATATATATATAATATATTATATATATATATATTATAGTATATTATATTATAATATATATATATAGTATAGTATAATATATATATATATATAGTAGGTATAGGGAAGTATAGTAGGGGAGGGTAAGGGGAGTGAGGTGGTGGGTATATATAGTATAGTAGTAGTATATAATATATATATAGTAGTGTATATGGCACAACCAGCATTTGAGTGAGAGTAGGTAGTAGAGGAGGTTATATATATATAGTAGGGGTAGGTAGAGTAGTGAGGGGGGATAGTAATATAGTAGGTGATGAGGTAAGGTATGGAGTGATAGGGGGGGGGATATATTAGATATATCTGGGGGGGTTCCGTTTTGTAGGATAACAAGAAATATCTATTTACATATCGAGGCTCGTGTCGGAGTAGATAGGTAGGTGGCTGGCGCGGGTGAGAGAGTAGGGTGTTAGCGGTTGCGTGTAGAGTGGTAGTAGCATGTTGAGAGTGTGGTGAGAGCGGGGGTGTTGTTCAATTTGCCGAAGAAGGATGAGAGTGGAGGGTAGAGCAGTGTTGAAGTGTGTAAGCGTGTGTTACAATTTTTACGCGGTGAAAAGTGTTGGAAAATAGTGTGAAAGTAGATTCCGTGTGAGGTGTGCTGTAAGCATTTAAATTGAATAGAGTAGATTGTTATGAGAAAGCCGAGGATTGAGGTGAGAGACGTATTTGCCGCGGCGTGTGAGGAACGATGCCGTCGTGAGAGCGATCAGCAGTGTGTGAGGGGGAGAGGTAGAGTTGTGGTCGTGGGGGAGAGTGTAGAGGTTGGTAGAGAATCTGTAGTGTGGAGCTGCGGAGTGAGTGATGGTTAGAGATGTGCGAGTGATGAGTATGAGTGAGTGAGGAGGGGTATTATGAGTGATAGGGGGTAATATGATAGGGTGAGGTGAGGGGGTGAGGTAGGTGTGAGGGGTAGGTGAGAGGGTAGTGAGGGGGTGAGAGTAGTGAGGGTGAGTGAGAGGGAGGAGTGAGTAGTGAGGTGAGAGTGAGGTAGTGAGGGGGGTGAGTGAGTATATGAGTGAGGGTAGTGAGAGTGAGTGAGTGAAGGGTAGGGGGGGGTAAGGGGTATAAGAGGGTATAGAGTATATAGGTAGTGAGGTGTGATTAGTAGTATGTGTTGGTAGTATATATATTATAAGTGTTTAGTTGGTGGGGGGGTGGGGGGGGGGGGTATATGATAGAGGGTAGTGGGTAGGGTAGTAGTGATAGGGGGAGGGGGGGTGGTGAGGGGGAGGTAGGGGGGTAGGAGGGGTGATAGGAGGTGAGTGAGTAGGCGGGTGAGTGAGGGGGTGATAGTAGTTAGATATATAGGAGTGAGGAGTAGGGTGGAGTCATGTATAGCGGTAGATAGTAGGATAGGAGTGGTATAGTAGTATGAGGGGGGGGAGTATTATATAGTATATGAGTATAGTAGGGGGTAGGTAGTGAGGGGTATAGGGGGTAGGGGTATGAGTGAGTATAGGTGAGGGGGGTGAGTAGGTAGGGTGAGTGAGGAGGGTGGGGGGAGCGAGTAGTAGGGTGAGAGTGAGTATATTGAGTATAGGTATATAGTAGTAGTATATAGGAGGATAGGGTAGGGGGGTATATCAGTAGAGGTAGATATAGGTATATATATCATATAATATGTATTAGTATATTATATATATATAAGGTATAATATATATATATATATATATAGGGAGAAGAGAGAGAGAAGAAGAGAGAGAGAGAGAGAAGAGAGAGAGAGAGAAAGAGAGAGAGAGAAAGTTTTGATATATTTTCGTTAACTTCAAATTTTAAGGGAACAGGGAGGGGGGACGAAGTAACGCCGCGTCGTCCACCGGGAGGGGGCCGAGGAGAGGCGCGTCGTCTCATGATACTTCGCGGGGATCTACCCTATGGTATTCCTTTTGTTTTAAATAATAAAGTAAATTGACATATTCTTATTATTTTTAGGGACCTATATAACTATCGAAAAAATCGGATATGACAATCGATATATCTTGTCTCCTCAAAACGGAAAAGATCATATATATATATAGGGTAGGTGTTAGTGATATATATGATATATATATATATGTATATATATATATATATATATATATAATGATATATAAATATATAGTTATAGGAGTATATATATATAGGGAGGTAGTGTAAAGAGAGAAGGCTTTTGGGCTTAAGGCGTTGAAATCTTAATTTAGGGAATGAAGAGACGCATTATCTTATCAATCAATGTAAATATATGTTGAAGTGCCTTACAGGACCCTGTAGAGTTTTTGTGTATCTGTCTATATAAAGTATTTATTGGATTAAGTTTAGCTATGAATAAGACGCATTAGATGTGCAAGACCTTGTAGAGAAAGGTGGGCCGCGGCATTTCAACAGAGTATGTGACCGCGTGAGAGACATGCTTGAAGTTAGCCTTCTTTCCTTCTCCAGAACTTTTTCCTTAGGTAAGGGCAGAGAGGTTGTTTCAGTGATGAGTTGGTGCAGATAATTTTAACAAATGGGTGTGGCGGCGTCTTTGTTATCGGAGGAGTTAAGCTGCCAGTTTCTTGTCGCTGCTTATTCATGGTCATGGTGGTCGATGGAGGAGGATAGTTAACAGATGGTCGTCCGCTTGGTCTTGGAAATAATGTTTAGAACGTATGCGGTGTGGTTATCTAAGCGCTTCTCTAAGGCACACTAATTGGGAGGTAGACTGCAAAAAATGTCTCAACTATTCCCTGTGGTACAAATAAACACAAAATGGTTATAGAGCTGCGCCGAGGAAAGACTTTTTATTTATAAAGCGAGCTTCACTATATAACGTTGATTTTTAGTAAGAGAGGAAATAAATTGAAAATATTCTTTTTTGTAAATTCTTCATCACCGTATTTTGTTGGGACAGACCGGTTTTTAGTAGTGTATCCTCATGTGGGGACAATAAGTGTAGTCTAGGTGTGGTCAGAAGTGCGAGCAACATATGGCAAATAGGATTTCATATCTAAATATTTGTGAGTATTAAGCGTAACATTGAAACTAAAAGTTCACCCTTAACAATCTATTCTTAGTTGAATTGTAGTTAGGTATATCTCTATCTAGAGTAATATTCATAATGTATAATCTTTTTATTATATTTTATTTATATTATTTTCATTGAATCATTGTTGTTATGAAGGAAACTTCTGTAATGTTGTCCTTATTTATTTCGATTCTTTTTGAATTACCGTTCTTATTGATATCTATATAATATTAGATATGATTGCTTTAGTTGCTTTCCTTGTAAATTATTTTCAAGAAATGATTATAATAGAAAATTATGAAGAATTTAGGAATAGTTAATTTTTTCGGATATTGTTGATCCTTAAATTATTGTATCTATCTCTTTATAATTATCTAAATATCTTATCTATTATTTTGGAATATTATTTATATATAATTATTTATGATATATATAATATTAGAGTTGTTGATAATTTATTAATATTTTATGATTCATGTATATATGAATTATATTAATTATTTATTAATATTTTTTAGTACATTATCTGATTTATATGTTTTTATATTATTTTTCAATGGATTTTTTGTTTTTTTTTTTTTATATTGATTATAGTGTGAGTTATTGATTATTTATTAATAAATTTATTTATTATGTATATTTTATTATTATATATTTATTATTATTATATATTTTATATATTTATATATTATTATTTATTATATCTTTTGATTTCTTGTATTACTTGACCAGTTCATTTTAAGCAGACATAAACTATATCTTCTTATTTTTTAATTAGTTATTATGTTTTTTTTTTTATTATTTCTTAAAATTATATTTGTTTATATATATATTGTTTATATATATTATAAATATATATCTGTATATTTTTTTTGTTTTTTTTTTTTTTTTTTTTCAGATTATCGTAAAATTCTTACATTATATATAAAAATTATTTTTATATATATTATCTTTAAAGAATTTTCTTGTTATATTTGTCTATAATTTTTAATTTGTGTTCCTTTTAAGCCTTCGATCATTTATTATATATAGTTATTATTTTTAATTAATATTCATATCAGTCGTATATTATGTATGATATATTTTTCAATAAATTATGTCGTGTACATTTAGAAATTTAATAAACTAAAAGAATTTGCTCTGTCTAGATATTAATATATATATATATATATATATATATTTTTTAATTATTATGATTTATTATATATTTTATATTATAATTTATAGTATATTATTAATATAATTATATATTATATTTTTATATATATTATAATATATAATGATATAATTACTACAATATAATAATAATAATAAAATAATAATATAATAATAATAAATAATAATAATCAATAATAATAATTAATAATTAATAATACATAATAATAATAATAATGTAAATAATAATAATAATTAGTAATAAAGTAATATAATAAATAAAAATATAATATATAATAATAATAATATAATAATAAAATAATAATAATAATAATAATAATAATAATAATAATAATAATAATAATAATAATAATAATAATAATAATAATAATAATAATAATAATAATAATAATAATAATAATAATAATAATAATAAATCAAAGACCTATATCTTTGACCCATGCACACATTTGAATAGATGAAAATTGTTTTAAATGTGCTTGAAGATTATTTAGTGTCCTCCAGCAATTCCGTCTCAAGTCTTCAAAAATTGAAAAAAGGAAAAAAAAAAAAAAAAAAAAAAAAAAAAAAAAGAAAAGGGGAAGGATTTTCCAAGGACCACATCCGTTAAGGGGAGGAATAGGATTTGATAGGATTTGGAGTTTCATCATCAACGTCTATTCTATCCAAAAAAAATTGACTTCCTCTGATGTCATCATAGAAGATATTGGTGTGTGTAATTATTTCCCTAGGAAATAAATAAATTATTATTTTTTTTATTGTAAAAAAATTGCTCGTTTTCTTCAGTTTCAGCAATTTAAATAATAAAAAACAAAGTAACACAAGGAAAAATATTACCTTAAAAACATTGATGAGCTTGAATAATAATAATAATAATAATAATAATAATAATAATAATAATAATAATAATAATAATAATAATATAATAATAATAATAAATAATAATAATAATAATAATAAAGTAATAATAATAATAATAATAATAATATAATAATAATAATAATAATAATAATAATAATAATAATAATAATAATAATAATAATAATAATAATAATAATAATAATAAAAAAAAAATAAAAAAACTTATATGTATAAATTTTTTGAAGCAGCTAATTTAAAGCTTCTTTCAGTATAGTTTTACTAACCACAATAATGATAATAATAATAATAATAATAATAATAATAATAATAATAATAATAATAATAATAATAATAATAATAATAATAATAATAATAATAATAATAATAATAATAATAATAATAATAATAATAATAATAATAATAATAAAAAAATAAAAAAATAATAATAATAATAATAATAATAAATAATAATAAAAATAATAATAAAAATAAAATAATACAATGATAATAATAAAACTTAAATAATAATAATAATAATAATAATAATAATAATAATAATAATAATAATAATAATAATAATAATAATAATAATAAATCAAACCAAAATAAAGATTTATTCAGTTAATTCAGTTAAAAAGAAGTTAACAAGATTGTGAAATTAAAATTACAAAAAAAAATAAAATAAAATAAAAAATAAAATAAAATTATCAATATTTTTAACTGATAAATGGCTGCTGGGATGACGAGTATTTTTAAACTAATTACTCGTATATTTGAAAATTTAAATAGAGTCTCAATTGTGGGTAGCTAATTAATTAATAACAAGTAAATAAATAAAAAAAACTTATTTTACAAGTGAAGAAATAGTGAATTAGGGAGTCAAACCTGATTGGCTCGTTATTAAGTGCTTGTCATTGGTCATCATAAATTATTCAGAACATCCTATTGCCTCACTTGAGGTCCTTTTCTCTATAAAGGTAATGAGGTACATGAAGTTCTTCTTCTTCTTCTTCTTCTTCTTCTTCTTCTTCTTCTTCTTCTTCTTCTTCTTCTTCTTCTTCTTCTTTCCTTCTTTTCTTTGTTCTTCTTCTTCTTCTTCTTCTTCTTCTTCTTCTTCTTCTTCTTCTTCTTCTTCTTCTTCTTCTTCTTCTTCTTCTTCTTCTTCTTCTTCTTCTTCTTCTTCTTCTTCTTCTTCTTCTTCTTCTTCTTCTTCTTCCTGCTCTTCTTCTTGCCTCTCAATTCCGGTATTAATTTGGTTGCCCTTCTTTGAATTCTTTCAATTTTTCCCATGTCCTTTTTAAGATATGACTCCAAAACTGTACTGCTACAGTTTTGGAGTCATATCTTAAAAAGGACATAGGAAAAATTGAAAGAATTCAAAGAAAGGCAACCAAATTAATACCGGAATTGAGAGGCAAGTCATACGAGTAACAACTATGTGAATTTGATATCCACTCTTTAGAGACAAGAAGATTGAGAGGAAAATTAGTAGAAGCTTTTGAAGTACTAAATAAACTTGACAATATCGATTACAAGCAGTTCTTTAGATATGATTTCAGTGATGTAACACGAAACAATGGGCATAAATTTTCTCATAAACGATTTCAAACAAATATAGCAAAGAATTTCTACACTTACGATGTAATTGAGAGGTGGAATAGTCTCTCTTGCGAAATAGTGAACAGCGGCAACATCGATTCATTCAAGAAAAACTTAGATATACACCTTAAGGAAATTGATCTTTGAACTTCAATTCAACTCTATTTTTACTTTGTTCAAACACTAGAATTAGTAGTGATCTGGATATGGTAAAATCAAACTAGAACAATTGAAATCATTTAATATACGTTAAAAATACATCGTAAAAAGAATTCCGCCACCGAACTTATAATAGCTTTGATGGCTTACGGCTTAGAATGTATCCGTCCTAAGACGGTGATGTTATCGATCACACCGAGTAGGAGAAATAATCCGAAAACATAATTTTACAAACTTGTAGCACTCTGATGTTTGCTGCTTAGAAACGGATATGTTCTAAGTGAGCAAACTCATATGTTACATTAAGTAATTAAAATAAATACTAATGCTAGAACAAGCAGCAACTAAGATGTTAAAAATACATAAACAGATTTGTTTTAAGACAATGGACACATCCAGGGCAATCAATAAACAAAATACGGTAACAGCTGAGTTAAACAGATTCTAAAAAAATCGATATATTTTTTAAAATCAATCGAATATTTTAATATTCCTATAAGCAACCTTCCAAAAGTTGTTAATAAAAAATTGCCAAATTTACGATAATTGTATAAGCAACATTATTCGTTCTTTTCATATATCATTTCTTTTTATGTTCCAAAATTCAGTGAGGCTATGATAAGTTTGGTTAAGTAGGCAGATTTAATGTGTAGAATTATCAAAACTTATCATAACCTAAACTTAATGGGTCCAAAAACGAATTTAAACAAAAACAATTTTGGTACATTGATTAAATTTATATGTGAGAGAGGTTTGGCACAATGTTTAGTACTTTTAAATGGGGACGAAAGATATATATATAAAAAAACGATTATCGGAAATAATATCGATATTTCGTCAGAATCTGTTGAACTCAACTATTACCCAAAATACTTCGTTCACACTGAATAGGAGAAATAATTCGAAAACAAACTTTCACAAATTGTAGCAC
>JABUQX010086484.1:30000-42500 GCA_015478945.1 Trachelipus rathkii
AATATCATAGTCAGAAGTTATATATTATATCCGTACATAATAAGAATATAATATAAAATTAAGGTGTAACCAAGAATTGATAATGGAGGCTATCTAATAATTTGCTTTTAGCTTATTATAGATATACTGGGCTATATATTTAGATAATGGTTATACATTAATGTAGTAATATAAGGTATCCACCCTAAAGAGTAAGAGAAATATTTATAAATATAGGGCATATGTGTGGATTATAAAAATGATTCTCATGATTAGAATGGAATCTAATAAATTTTATTTATAAAAATTAAAACTCAAATTGCCATATAATAACTTAACTTAACTTAATCATATTAATAATATGTAAAATAAAAACCTACCTTATCTTTACCATTCATTTCCCTTAAAATGAAAAATGACAGTTAATCTCAACGCGCCAACGACTTTTTACTCGTTTTACGAAGTTGTTACTCCAATAAATGATTTAAGAATCTTTCTTTTATTTAAGACTATCAACTATATTAATTTAATTTATATTTAAGAAAAAGATTTAATTAAATGTTAATTACCATTACTATCTTGTATACTATACATTTAAACTTATGCCATAAATAATATGTAGGCATACAACACGCAGTTGAAGACAAAACTAAAAAAATTGGCATGTTACCCGATTGGTTAGGGTAGATGTAGACTTTAATGTGGCTCCTAAATAGTGTACATCTCCTGAATACGTACGAATAGTTAATTAAATAATTAATTGAATTATGTAATTCTTATTTAGTGTTTTTTTGAAATTATAGGGTTATTTCTATTACTATCCTAAGGTTTCATGCAAAATGCAATTAGAATTTTGCACTCTAGATGCTTCCAATTTCTAGTAGCTTCTGTCCCAAATTTGGATTCATGTCACATACAGACCAATCAACCCATTCCAATCACCACACATTCCTGATCACCACCATCAATTCTGGTATAAATTGTCAGCAATTACTAAGTCAGGTAGTTCCTAAATATGAAGAGGTGCAAAACTCTTAAACAGCTCAATTTTTGTTGTTTCGAATACCAATATTATGTTTAATTTATTTAAACCAAAAAAAAATAAAGGAGTCAGGGGGTTCTAGGGCTATTACACCATGTAGAAATCAAAAAATAACTAAAAAATGGTAGTTTTATAAAAAAAATATTTTCTCTTTCTTTACCCCCATAAGAACCAGTGACGGTTGTTGGCTTCATTAACTTGACCGATATTTATAACTCTAAACATATAATCCATTAGAATATAAGCACTCTCCCTGTTTGTTTAATGGCATTTCAAAAGTACTTGAAATTTGGAGGACATTATTGCACGTGTCTTTAGGTTGGAGAACTGTCATATTATGTAAAAAGAAACAAGGAAAAATACGATGTCCTTACCATACCTTCTAGCTCAGATGGTGAGAGTCAGGATGTGCTCGTTGTGTAGAAAGAATGTGTTCATAAGAAAAAAGTAGAAAAAAGATTTTAACATCAAAACTGTTATTTCAGAAAATATCTTATAATACATTTTAGATTACATATTTTATCGTAAGGACTCTTGCCCATCATGTAACAAGTTATAGCAATTGTTAATGTTTATTTTACTGTTTAGATAAGTTCATAAAATAAAAAATTCAACTGAGCCATATCAGGAGAAACAATAACATTACATCCAAACTCAAGACTCGTATTATATAAAGAGAAATTAATCCTCCTTTCAAGTTCAGAAAAGCTGCCTATTTTTTATATCTTCCTTTAATAACAGATATTAATTATGCTTATATTTTTAATTTGTGCACTTTAATAATAATAATTAATAAAAATAATATTCATACACATATATTAAACATTAAGTTTTGAATAATAATTTAATTTATGAAGAATTCCAAGAAAAAAAGTAAATTTTATTATATAAAAAAATAAGTCAAACATCATACCCACTTCCACGACAAAAAATTCCGACCACAACCAACTATGCAGATAAATAAATACCATAGCCACTTAGTAAAACTTGACAAAAAACTTAATAAAATTGTATCAAGATATAATTATAAATTTCGCGTTTAATTATATATATTTTTAAATAAATAATTATTTCAAAATGCGGTTACAATTTACATCCTCTGAACAATATAAAATATATATTATAACAATTATATAAATTATATACATATAATTAATAATTCAAACTTTTGTATTTCAATATTTAAATAATTATTAATTTATATGATGCAATTAGAGAGGTAATAAGTATAATTATGATGGTTAAAAATATACATAAATTAATAATCATAAGCATACTTTAAATTATTTTAAATACTATTATAATCACAAATAATTCTCCCATTAAAACGGAATGTAGAGATCTTGAGAATATATTAGATAAATGGTTTAATATTTATTTTACACAAACCGTATAATATATTTATCACACTTCATAATATAACTATGTATTAAATTATATATATTATATTTATTTATTAATATATATAAATATAATAATTATATATATTATTTAATATTAATATTTAAATTAAATATTAATTAATAATATATATATAAATAATATATTCTCATATTACTATTTAATTAACTCATCTATATTCTGATATTAATAATATATGTATATATTTATTTATTAATATATTATTAATAATATTAAAATACTAAAAAAATTTTAATGAAATATACAAAATATAATAGTGTTTAAATATAATTTATAACTGACCATAGAAAATTCGGAATAGTTTAATATAGTTTTGAGGTAGTGGCTAAGTTAGGTTAAATTATATGCTTATAGGACATATTTAAAATATGACATTCGATGGTGGAAAAATTTTATTATAGTGTACAGGTGTTCACGTCGTAATATTTAAAATAGCTGTATATATTTATTATTTTTGTAAACAGTGTTACTTGTTGTTTATGAACCACTATTAGAATGCATGTAATTAAATGAGGACGGTTATTTGGAAACATAATATAAGCAATGGTTTATTAAATATATAAAATATATGATTTAACCTAATATTTATATGAAGTTATAGGTATTTTTAAAAAATATATATGAAAAATTATATTTATATAATTTATGAATGAAAAACATCATTACCAGAACCAAAGTACTCCACGAGAAATTCTTAGTTTTATAGTCCTATATTTATATTTCGTTCAGAGCGTTGGTTTAAAAATTAGACCACACTGGGAAATAGAACAAATTTCGGTCTCACTTCAGACTTTATTGATAGCTTATTTTTTCCTCTACTTATGATATTGATAGTATATATATACTATATATATTATTTATACTATAATTATTAGTATATTATATATAATATATATTAATTATTTATTATTGTTTAATTGAATACTTATCATCTCTCTCTTCTCTCCCTTTTATTATTATATAGATATAACTAATGTTTTAACTTTTTAGCCTGTAATTATTTTAATATATATATACATTACTTTTGTGTTGCTTTACCGTACTAATTTATTGGCGCAGATGTGAGCGGGATATCGGTATATTGTAAACACAGTGTATATTATATAAACATACAAATAAACATATGTATATAATGTAATTATAATAAGTTCATTCTAGTAGAATTGCATAGTCGTCCTCGTACACGCAGTCCAACGGGGTTGGTAAAAGTAATAAAAAATGAAATTAAAAATTACAAAAATGAAAAATAAAATTATAAATTCTGTAATACATAACCTATGGGAGAAAAGATGAAAAATTAAAGTTAAGAAACTTCAAATTTAAAAATAAATATTACATTTTTTTAATTTAAAGAAAAAAAACTTTGTTGTCACTTCAAGAAGAGTGTAGCAGACTGTTTTGTAATGTAATAACATATCCTACAATGAACTAGCAGAAATTGTTTATATCCTGTAACTGTATAATTATGCTTAATACTGTATATCTGAAAAATTTATGTCAATTATTATTAAGGATAACATAATAACCGCTGCGTTTATCACCTTCAAACAAAGGTAAAAACTTAGAAATTAATAGTAATTTTCAAGGGGGGTTAACAGTTATTCGCATGTCGCCTATAATGCGGGGGTTAGGAATAAACCCGCATTCTATCGAAAGGCGAACGCTGTTATATGATCTATATATAGTAGTAATATAAGATATAAATGTATAGTAATATAATATATATAATATATTATATTATATAAATAATATACATATATATATATATATATAATAGTATTATATAAAATAACCGTATATATATATATTATATAAATAAAATATATATATATAAATTATATTTAAATAATATAATATATTATATTAAATAATAAAATATATAATATATAGATAATTATAATAATGATATATATAAATATATTAATTTTATTTTATTTATAATTAATATATAATATAATAATATAAGTAATATATATTATACTATATATAAGATATATATATATATATTAATATATATATTATATAATTATATATATATATATATATATATTATATCACATATAGAGATGATTGAGTAGTATTCTATAAGTACAATTATTATATTTTATCAAGTATACTAGTACAAAAGTCTTCTAGAAATTGTTCATTAAAGCCAATCAAGCTGGGCTGTAGACTCAAGAGACATCATTGTAAAATCCAAAAAATGGCTCGGATATGACCGAGCATCCATTTGTACCTTGGGAGTTGTCATGGTTTGAGACCCTCTTGATTAACTAATCTTTCATGAATTAAGGAATCATGTGTCTAAACGATAATTGCATGAAATCATGAGTTTACACACAATATGTAAATCATAAATTAGCATAATAAAATATAATAAGTAATAATAATATTCAAGTGCAAGTACAAGTATACAAGTATACTTAATAAATAATTAATATATGAAAAACTTGCATATTTCATATTATAAAATATAATAATTATTAATTATATTTAAATAAATATAGGGCTACTTGAAGGATATAATCACTGGTTAGGATATATAAGGCCATTATATATATATATATTAATAAATATATATATATTATATATTAATATAATTTATATAATATAATATATATATATATATAATAAATAGTATAATAATATATATATAATTATATAATATGAATATTAATCACTAGTAAAACTGAGGGGATAAAATTGGATCCTCAAAGGGGTAAATATTGAGGTCTCAGTATTTGTAATATTATATTATATTTTAAAGTTAATGGAAACCATTAGGAGTTTCCAATTATAGATTTAAGGTTAGTTATAATATTATATTAATAATTTGTAGTTATTAATTTAAATAATGACAATTATAAACTCAAAAAATTTTATTTACATTTTCAACAAATTTAATTTTTTTAATTTTTCAAAAAAAAGTTGTAAACTTGAAATCAGTCATATGAAGAGTGTAAGCTTTCCGAAAACTTCCAATTAACACCAGCAATATCACAATGGAGAAATGAAGAAATGGTACAGAAAGCTTATCAATCTAAAATAATAGTTCTTTTTAAATTGTTCAAACGTTTTGTTAGCACAAATATGTATCTGCGAGAGTTTCAACCTTGCATAAATTGAGTATTCGCTATAACTCAGGAAAACCTAGCAAAATAATAAATAGCAATAACAATTTTGCTATTTATTATTTTGTAATGTCTTTTCCTGAGGATGATGACAGTTTAGAGACATCGTAAACGTTTTTAGTTAATTAAAAAAATAGACCTTCTTTTTTGTATTTTTAGATTGGGTTATTTCATAATTTAATTAGTAATGGACTTGCAAAATAAATCTTGTTTTACCTATATTAGCATGGTCTTGTCATTTACATTATAATAATATAATCAAATTTAGACCGAAACCACTATCCAACCTAAATGTAATCCTCTACGCTTGGCAGACATGCCAGAAACGCGTACCAAGAATACGTGAAAAGGAAGGTTCTGGGTGTCAGGTGGACTTATGTACACTCAAAAACGACATCTTACAGGCTATATATGGGATGTTTGAAAAGGGGTGCAGGTACCGCGAATCACCTATAATAAAGATAAACTGGCACAATATAGATATTGGAAATAAAAACCCTTCAAGGTGAATATAATAGAGTGAAGTCAAAACCCCGGTAAGTAAAAGGGGTTAAGGTACAGTTATTCTAAGTTGTGAGGATGAGTGTCTTACACGGAACAGCTAATACTGCTTAGCATTTTAGGAAAATAAATTTTTTTGTAAAAATAATGTTTAATTAGTATAAAATAATATAAACTTTTTTTTTTATTTTAATAATAATAAAATTGTGTGAAGCAATATATAAAAAAAATTTGAAAATAAAATTTATACTTTTCTACAAATCTAAAATTTAATCAATGACTTAATCAAAATATAAAGTTAGGTTCATTGATTTTCTCCATAACCTATATATACAAAATTAATTTCTTCGTTATATAATACTTGTTTAAATTATAGCGAAAAATAAAAATGCAAATGTACAATCATTAGAGAAATATTCAATGACTGACCTATTATCCCCCCAGCAGAGTGACTCACTTTCCCTATTTCAATATTGGACAACTTTCTTTTCAAAAATTTAACTAAAAATTTAAGTTAAATTTTTACATATTTTTGTTCATGTATACAATGATGGAAGTGAATTTGAAGATAAAAAAAACATTATTATCAAATGGATGTTAAACTTGATTAATTTTTACTTCACCCCCCCAAAAAAAAGCTATATTTTGGTGTTTATATTCTACCCGTTATCTATGAGTAATATATATATATATTTATATATATATATATATATTAATATATATATTATATTATATAATTAATAATATATTATATTATATATATTAATATATAAATATATTATATATATAGAGATATATAATTATTATATGTATATATTATTATATATATATATATAATATAATAGGAGGAAATATGAGATGTCAGAATCGCCAGGGTGAGTTAAGATGAAAATAGAGAGGTACCCAAGAATATTGGCCTTTCAAGTTGGAGTTATATCAACAAAATCATCTAGAGCGGAAATAAAGGAGAAAGTAGATATTACAGAAGTTGTTAAGATGTTTTTGGAAAGGCCATGAGAATGTTATGTCATAATTAAGGAGAACCAAGGAGGATCAGCGCAACTTCGTTTAATGAAAGTCGCTTTGCTCTCGGTGAAGAATATCCCTGCAAACGATTTCTAGCTGAGTGAATGGCAAGGAAGTGATAGAGGAGAACGAGAATTTTCCTCAATTACCAATATGCACTGTCCTCTAGCCTAATGGGCTCAGAAGAAAACAAGCTACAGCATTCAGAACCATGGAATTTTGAGTAGAAAAATAACGATTTTAGTAAAGAAAGGAATGAAACCTGCCTCATCATCAAACATATAGAATAGTCCCACTTATCGAGGACAGAACGGCTGAAGCGCCTTCAGAGTCAAACCATTCTGTTTGATATATGCAATGCAAACGCAATGGATATGATCAAAATGGGCCCGATCAAAGAGCCAGAAAAACGCATAGGGCAGGATAGAGGAATAGTTAGAGAAAGTAAAATTAAGAGGATAAGGTTCTGGGCCTGATTCCAGATATTAAGCTGAGGGGGTGTAATTTATAGAGAGAAGGACTAGAGTTGAACGTGATCTAAAGTGTAAGTTTCCAACTAAATTTTAAGGAGTTAGTAAGGAGGATTCTTTTAAATTAATTGCTTACCAGGAATCGTGAGAATATAAAGATTCGGCTCCTCCCTTACCTAAATCAGTATATCTAGAAGAAGGAACCCAACAATCAGTGTTGTGTTAAACAATAAAATCCCTCGAATAGAGGGACCTCAAGTATTTGGATATGAGAAGATATAACAGTCTTCGTTAGAGATATGAGTGTAATAGTGATAATCAAAAAAAGGCATATGAAAATCTGTTTCTTCCAGTAAGAACAGTAGCCAGAAGCATAAGATATGTAGTAGAAGGAAGAAAGAAGTTAAGCCACAAAACACTCGTAGTTAGAGGATGCGAAGATTCTACGAGTAACAGTGTTATAGATTGATTATATTTAACATGAGAGCACATACTCACCTTAAGACAGAAATTATAAAATAAGTTATATTAATATTAATTTAAAGAGTTGAAAGATGAAATTCTATAGTCACATTCATGTCTCAGACAATAATAAAAAGTTAGGTTGAGGTTAGAGAGGTGGTATTCCTGGATGCATGAGATAGAAGTGCAAGCCATGATAGTTGGTAAAGTTCAAAAGAAAGCCATGCCTGTCAAATCTGCTATCATACCCTTAACACACAAAAATCACACACACAACACCACACCAACACACACACACAACACACAGCAAAAACAAAACAAAAACAAGACAAGTGTTGCGACCTAAACCATAAGGAAAATGAGGAATAAATTATTAGGGAGTTGTGTGATATGCAAAAATTAATGATTTTCAAATATGCTTCAAACGTGCCAAAAAAAATTAAAATATCTAAAAATTAATTATAATCCAGAAAGTTTAAAACACCCGCGCACTCACACACACTCACTCAAAAATCGAGTACAAAAAAAAAAAAAAAAAAAAAAAAAAAAACACTATTGATTTACTAAAAGGTTAAAAATATAAATTTTCTTCTAAATTATTTAATAATATTGCTAATATACATAACGAAATTTTACGTATCATATATTAGTCCCAAGGGGAAGAAACGCAAAAATCAAGTTAATATAAAGAGAAATCTACAGGAAAAAAAAAACAACCTAGACTAAGCTATCTAATATTCGAGCATATCAGCTACAATCTTTCCTAAAAGTTTTCTAATAATTTTCAGTTAGGAAAATAATAATTCTCCCAATGTTTAAACGATCTCAGTATACCCCAAAAAGGCGATACTAACGCGCGATACCGAATACTATCGGTACATCCCAATATAAAATAAAATTATTATATATATATTTATATATAAACCTATATATATATATATATAATATAATATATAAAAATATAGTATATAATATATTATATATATTATTAAATTATATATATATAATATATATATATATATAAAATATATAATTATAAATAAGTTATATAAGGGATGTCCAAACCGGAACTTTTCCAGAACTAGGACAAATCAGTCTGAACTCGGATCATTTTTCGAAATTCCGCAAACCAAATACACTTGAAAACTATTGCAGATAACAAGTGGAGTCTCTCAATAAGTACTGCATGTTGTCAAGATATCTATCTTTCAAGACACATCTGTTATATATAGACCAAATATTGTATAAGCGGATCTGTAAGTTTTAAAAAAAAAAGGAAATATAGCTATTAAAGTTTTACGGCATCAAAGATTAAAAAATCATAAAATGATAAAGCTCGAGCAAAAAATGGTAGATTTTTCTAAAGTTGTAAACGCGAATTTAGTTCGACGACGTTAGAATCGTCCTAATCTGTTTTGCACATTTGAGCTACGCTCGATACAGAAATGCTTACCCAATTCAGCAACAAAAATCGCCTATTATCACAATGCGATCCCAAGTCATAAAAGTCACTTTTGTTTACAAACAATTGGAATCACTTGTATGTAAGATTTTGTATCCTCGATACAGAAAAATTAAAAAAATAAAATAAAACAGAAGAATTTAGGTTTAACGGTTTCCATCCCCATCAATGAACTTCTTTTTGGATGAAAATCAGATAAATAGAAAGACAAACAACTCCAGATCTTATACCGCATTGCTCACTCGATGTTTAATCCGACCTTATATTGTGAGAGAAATCGTGAGGACGTAGAACTCTACTTAGGAATGTACAGTCACTAGAAAACTATCCAAAACGGGGCCTTACACTATACACCGAACTTTTGGGCTTTCGATCTTAGGAGACCTTTTTTGTTAAGAAACTTGCTAAATCGGGCAAAAACCACGGGAATTAAGCAACGCTCAGAATTTAAGGAATTCCTGTTTGGTGAGGCATTTCAACGAGCTGTATGTGCGCAGGAACACGTTCAATGAACAAAAACGAAACTGCAATAACTAGGTAGCATTCTAGGTTTCGCGAAGCACCGAATTCGACAAATGGGAGGTATTCCTATACATATTTGAGGGAGCACATTGGAAAAACCCCAGGCCGTCGGCCGCTCTACTCACGTCCCAACCTTCATCTCATCCGTTCCTTCTCTCCCACACAACGGTTCCTCCACGCTCCTCACTCGCTGTTATGGCTTTCTCCCTCAGCCTCCTTCCCGCTCCTCTTGCCCAACTCTCCACACTTTTCTCTCTCCTTCCAGGTCCATCTCCCTTTCTCTTTCTGACTCATTCGCACTTCCCCCCCTCTTTCTTCTGTCTCCTCCCAAGCTTAGTTTCACCTTTGTGTTAATTTCCATCATCTTACTGAATTCAGGGATAGTGTTAGGGTCATTCCCCTCCTTTTCCACTGATGAAACCAATCTCAACGTACTTTCATTTTATTCTCATCATTGTTGCCGAACAGAAGGCGACTAAAACAACTCTCTAATGACGCTTCATTCTCTTTTATAATTTTTTTCAACCCACCTAACAAGGCACTAGATTGTCCATCTGAAGCACATTGTAAATTTAGATCTATTAACCTCCCTATTCCAGACCATAGTCCACTACTAAACATTAACACGGTAACAACATAAGCTCATGTAAGAACCTAGCGCACTCAACACTTTTAGTGCCTTTACATCCACCAACGATTTAACTGGGCCATCCACCTTATGCGCATTCCATTTCCTACTACAACTCTGCATCATCCTTTCCCTTATCATTCAACTATATCCTAAATATTTAAATTCAGACACTTTTTCCGCTTGTTCACCATCTAACATAACTTACCACTGAGGGCTTCCTCACTCACAACCATACTTACTCTTATCTACGTGTACTTTCAAACCCTTTCTTTTACACACCTAACAAACCCCTCTAGTCGTACTCAACTCTCTTCAGATTCCCACAAAAAAACAAATTAATCCTCATATAATAGTAGGGAATCCTCCACTCTCATCCATTCTCTCATCATTCTAACTCTATCCCTTGTCCCCTCACCTCTAATTTCATACCTCATTCATATACAGATTGGATTGGCAAAGAGAAATACCACATCCCTGTCTCACTCCGCTTTAATATTAAAATAATCACTGTCGACTCTATTTATTCTTACACACGCTTCACTGATCAAGAATACATTCTTTTGATTCTATTCAGAGCTTACCACAACATCATTCACTAATTATACGATTAATTCCTATTAATTCCTATTATATGCCTGTTGCAAATCCATAAATCCTAAATAGCATTTATTCTTCTCCTCCCTCAGTTTCCCAAATCATTTTTTTCAATGTACAGATTTGATCCACAATCCCTTATCCACTTCTTAACGGCACCTTATTCTTCTCAATGTTCTTCAACTCATTCACGTCCTCTTTCGCCAAAAATCAACAATATCTTCCTACACACTCAATAAACTAATTACTCTATATACTTACAGTTACATTTTCCCTTACCCTTACATAAAGGTACTATATTGCACTCCTCCAATCCCTCGGAACTATACCCTCCATAAACGTTTGTTATACAACTTCCAAATCAATGAATTCACATCTCGCCTATTATATATATATATTATATATATATACTGATATATATATATTATATATTATTATAATATATATATTATAAATAATTATAATATTATATATATATATATATATTAGGCCTTATAATTGGTTTTGTGAGGTGAATCTGAAGAGAGTTTGAGGGATTGGTAGAAAGATTTTGGAGGGGTATGTAAAAGGATGGTTTGAAAGTAGATGTAGATAAGAGTAACGTTATGGTTGCGAGTGAGGCAGTCCTCGGTGTGAAGTTATGGCTAGATGGTGAGCAGCTGGGACAAAATGATCTGAGTTTAAATATTTAGGATAATATATGTGGCGAAAAGGGAACGAATGATACGGAGTTGTAGTAGGAATTGTGAATTGCAGGAGGAGGCTGGTGATAATCCTTAGGTAGATGTAAAGAGACAAGTCTTGAGTGCGCTAGTGTCTTGCGTGATGGTAAGTTTTACTGTGTTATGTATAGTAGTAGACTATATGGTCTGGAATAAGCGGTATTAGATCTAAAGTACAATGTGTTCAGATGGAAATCTTAGGGGCGTATTAGGGTGAGAAGAATTGATAAAATGACGGAATGAACGTATTAACAGAGTTTGTTATGGTTAAAGAAGGGATATAATGAGAGAATAAATGAAAGTAGATTTAGATGGTTTGGTCATGTGGAAAGAATGGATGAATAGTCTGTTGGTTAAGTGGATGTATAGTGTGAGTGTGTTGGGAATCCGACTGGCTGGGAGACCGAAGAAAAAGTGGCATGAGTCAGAAAAGGAAGCGTAGTTGTTTAAATGTGATTTTCTTTTTTTTCTTTGGCATGGGCGACAAAAGTGGCATAAATAGGCAGTAAAATGCAGGGATTGTGAGTGTGTATGTT
>JABUQX010086484.1:47500-67927 GCA_015478945.1 Trachelipus rathkii
ATATATATATATATATATATATATATATATATATATATATATATATATATATATATATATATATATATTATATATAAATTATATATATATATATATATATATATATAATATATTATATTATATATATATATTTATCCCCAAAAAGAAAGCTTTCTATAATTAGTAGTTTCCGGAAACGTTTAAAAATAGGAAAAAACTAGCTAGAGAACATTTTAAAACCATAAAATTATTTTTGATTTTTTATTATTATTATTATTATTATTATTATTATTATTATTATTATTATTATTATTATTATTATTATTATTATTATTTGCATATTAGCGGATAATGAGAATGATTCAAGGACTGCCTTTCGTTCTCATTACCCCTTTTATGGCCGATGTTAATTAAAATAAAAAATTTTCTTACTATATTGTCCGAAAAAAAAAAAGAAATTTTTATTTTAATTATTATTATTATTATTATTATTATTATTATTATTATTATTATTATTATTATTATTATTATTATTATTATTATTTGCATATTAGCGGATAACGAGAATGATTCAAGGACTTCCTTTCGTTCTCATTACCCCTTTTATGGCCGATGTAAATTAAAATTAAAAATTTCTTACTATATTGTCCGAAAAAAGAAATTTTTGTTTTAATTATTATTATTATTATTATTATTAGCATACTAGTGGATAACGAGAATGATTCAAGGACTTCCTTTCGTTCTCATTACCCCTTTTATGGCTGATAGCTTTAAGATGAAAATTCATAAATTTTGAAAAATATTTTTACATTAATAACATAATTAATTTGTATTTGTACTAATTAATATGAATGCTATACTATATGTTATATAAAACAAATTAATTATAAGGAAATCATAATTTGGGGGGAGTGGGAGATACTTTTAAGGGTGAGAAATATCAACATTAATATTAGCTATAAGCAAACTATTAATTCTCTCTTATTTCTTCATCCCTTTCTCTCTTCCTTTTTCCCCGCCAATTTGCAAAATTTGTTGGTCTGAAGCATTGGTTTGTGGGAGGAACAAGGAGTGCCAAGGCCAACAAATGAACCCACTGCACGCACACACATAAAAAGAAATTGTCCGTTCTCGTGTCTGAGGGAGCGAAGGCGTTTGAACGAAATTGAAGCCACAGACCAAATCGAACGTAACCAAACTTTAGGGAGTGGTATTCACGTTTATATAAACACTCGCTCAAAACCTCACACAAAACGCGACATATATAAGAAGAAGAAGAAATTCTTGAACAAACCTTTTTATTCCGTACGCTGTATCTTTTATTATATATTATATATATTATATATATATAATATATATATATATATATATATATTATATATATATATATATATATTATATATTATATATATCTATATATATATATATACACGTAAGCCTACGGGCATATAATTGTTTTTTTTATGTGGGCCAATTGGGTATAAGGGAGTAAATTTTAAGCAAGAATTAGTTTAATTGTCTCTATTATATATATTAATATATATATATGTTATATATATATATATATATATATAGTATATATACTATATATATATATATAATATTATATATATATATAATATATATATTATATATAGTAGTAGCAAATGAAAATCTGAAACTAGCATTGGTTGAGCTCTACACCGGTTGGAGCCCGCTGTTTAAAACATCCCTACACCACTTTTAGGTAATATATATATATATATATATATATATTATATATATTAATAGTATATATATATATATTATATATATATATATATATATATAATATATATATATACAGTAGTAGCGAATACCTTCCGAAACCGACATTTTCCGAATTCAACCCCTGAATTGTGTTACATGGACTAAATTAATCAATTTACTATATATATATAATATATAATATATATATATATATATATATATATATATATATATATATATTATATATATTATTATATATATATATATATATATGGTAGTAGTAAGTATATATAAAGGGGCAACGATACTTTGGTGTTTAAACACTATATAAGCGACGGAGTTTGCGCGTTTAGAAATAGTTTAAGTGCTGTACGTGAATATAGTGCATTATTTGCAATTACGATAAAACAAAATGGCGGATAATCAGAATTTAGGAGATAATGGTAGCGACCATGAAGAGAGAGATAATGAAAATATCGAGCAGAATGAGGGTAGTACTGACGAAGGGCATAGCCAAGAGCAAGCAGAAGGAGGGGGGGCGAGCACGAAACGCCTATAGCTCAAGGGAGCGCACAACCTCCCGCAGGGGTTCCCCCTGTCTCAGGTCCTCTTGATGGAGCCAGTCAGAATCCCTACGCCACTTTTCTTGGTCAAGCAACCCCCGCCATGAAGGAGCCAGAGCCTCCACTGAGAGCCGAGACCCCACAATATATGCAAAAAGAAACTATGTTGGATAGTACGTTGAATTTACAATTAAAGCCTGCCGCTACTCAAACGACTGTAAAGAAGAAGACCCAAAGGAATTGGGGTGGTGTCGAACCCCATACACCCTATGGAAGCAAGTGGGAAGGTACACAAATACCGGAAACCTCCCCACCGGGACCTGAAGGTTCCCCAACGTTTCAGAATCAAACAAGAGGGACAAACATACCCCCTGCTGGGCCTAACGTCGCTCAACAACAAACAAGCATCCTCACGGGAGGAGTTATGGGAGGAAACACCAATGAAGGTGCTCCAGTAGGACAGAACAACGCAAATTATGGGTTTTTACCAACGGGGACGATGCCCCAACCTCTCTATTATACAGGTGTGCCACCTGGTAATTACACCATGCCTAACCAACCTCATCCTTACCCAGGAGCATGGCAAGGGTATTCCTACCTGCCTCCACAACCAATTGGAGTTCCATATTACCCAACTAATCTGTTTAACACCGCTTTTCCTGAGATTCCCGAAAATCTGAAATTATTTGGCAAACATCTTAAAACGAGAATGTGGAAGGGAATTTTATATCACGACTTCATCGTTTCCTTGAATGAAAAGCTAGGCGCTTTAGGTGCATTAACTGAAAATCAAAAGATCACTTTTGCCAAGTCTGCCATATCATCCGATCAGAACAGCGAGGCTAGAAAATACGTTCTTAGAGATAACTCTTTCTCAAAATTTACCAGATTAGAAGACTTTCTCGCCCAGTTAAAGACTTTCTTACAACCGGAAGATAAGAAAACCGTTTTCGACTTAATGTTGGAATTTTTAGAGTACCGAAGGAGAGAGATTCAATCTTCACTGATTTTGTGTTAGAATTAAAAGAACGGTTAACGAAGTATCAGAGCCGCCTTCACGATCTGGATGATAAAGCAATGTTCAACTCAAGGCAGATAAACCTATTGGTTACAGGGAAGATCATTCAAAACATAAATGAGAGGAGAGATGGAGAAAGATTAAAAGAAAAAATCCTTAGAGTATTCGATACAGAGATGAGCTTAAATGAATTGATAGAAAAGTTGTCTCACATTTCTCATGGAGCTTTATTAAAAGATGAAAATAGAAGACCAACTGAATTTCGCACTACCAAAGTGTTTTTAGCTAAAGAGGAATCGGAAAATAAACAGAGGTTTGGAGTTAATAATTCGTACAGGAACAATAGGGAGCCATTTCATAAGCCAAGGTATGAGGATAAGGGAAGGGAGGAGGTGAGACCCAGTTACACTCCTCAAAGGAGGAGAGAAGAGGTAAAACCGAGTAATACTTTTCAAAAGAAAAGAGAAGAAACGAAATCGGGTTATGGTCCACCCAGACATGGAGGCATTTTTAAGAGAATGACAGCACAGGAGATAAGAGACCAATATATCTGTTTCCTATGTGAACAGGTGGGACACTCTTCTAAAGCTTGCCGCTGGGAAACACCATTCTGCAGAATCTGTCGAGCTTATCATCGAAGGGGCTCGCAGGCTGGCTGTAAGGGAGCCCCACCATGGAGACCTAACCCCGAAGCAGACGTAAATTTCAATCCTTATAATAGTAGAGCGGATATGGAAAGAGGGTTGAAAGCTAAGAGGCCAGAGATCTATAACTCGGATAGGCGAGGGCCTAGGACCTTTCCCAAGAGAGAAGGGTATAGACCCCCCGATGGGAAAGAGAAGAAGAACACAAGAGTGTATGTGGCAGAAAGTACACAAAGAAGATTTGAGGAGAACGAAGAAGAAGGAGATAGATATCTAGAAGAAGATAGATTTTTAGAGGGAGAATTTTCCCATCCAGGAGAAAGGATGGAGGAGGATTTTCGGATAGTGGCAAGGAGAGGATCCGAGTAAAGCGGAAATTTAGGAAGAAGAGAAAGAGATGGGCAATTAGAAAAGAGAGAGAAGAAGTCGTAAAATCATCTTTCAAATTAGGAAGACATTTTTACGCGAATGTCCATTTGGCCCCTACCGTGAGTAGTAAGGAGGCCAAAGCATGTGTGCTCGTTGATACAGGATCATCGGTCAGTCTCATAACGCCCCGGCGGCTAAAGGAGCTGGAGAGAGAGGGAAATTTCAAAGTACCCCTCCACAAGACTGATTTGATAGTCCAAGGGGTCGACAATAAACCCACGGTATTAAGAGGGGAAGTACAGTTGTATCTTCGCATGCATGAGAGACGTTACCTCACTACTTTTCAAGTAAGCGATATAAAGAAAGAGCCTGATTGGGAGATACTTTTAGGTAGCAATATATTGTCTAATTTGCCCATAACTTTGAACCTTTTTTCCGAAAAGATGTCTATAAATGAGGGAAGAGAAATAGACATTCCAATCTTTGCCCGACAAGGAATCTATCTAGTTAGAGGATGTTCTGATGGGAGTCTTGAACGAGTAAGAGACCCAAAGTTGTGTAAAAAGCATCCGCCCCAGCCACGAGTACCTAAGAGAAAGAAAGTTAACCGAACTTCTAAGATTAATTCCGCGCTTAACGTGGACAAGCATTTTTCCTATCGAAAGGCCGCACCGTCCGTAAACCCCACACCCGACGTGGGTAAGCATTTTTCCTATCGAAAAGCCGCACCGTCCGTAAACCCCGCACCCGGCGTGGGTAAGCAATTTTTCCTATCGGAAGGCCGCACTGTCAGTAAACCCCGCATCCACTGCGGACAAGCATCTTCCACCGAAGAGGGAGACCGATCAGTTTGAGTCCCAGAAGGGAGGGACAGCCTTATCAACTCGAATTACGCGTGGGCAACCGATGCCCAAAAATGAATCAACTCGAATTACGCATGGGCAACCGATGCCCAAGAATGAAGAAAGAGGAAGGAAAGTCGCTTTGAACGGAGAAGCTCATGTGGAGACAGACAAGATGAAAAGGGACAGAGTGGACGTCATGAACCCACTCCTCACTCATCACAGCGCTGATCCCAGAGGGGCCAGATCCAAACTCAAGCACACCCCTTCAGATACGAAAGAAAGTTCGAGTCAACCGAGAAAGTTACAGTCTTTACCGATCCCCGACCATAACGAAGATGGTCATTTGGTGTTAGATGAGAGAATAAAGATTGAGTTAAGAGTGATAGAAGACACTATTCTACCCCGTCAATCAAGTGGATATCTGAGACTTAGGCCGGAAACTCAAGAAGATTTTGAGCTGGAGCGAAAGAGATGATTTTGAGCTGGAGCGAAAGTGTATAATGACACCAGCTTTTAACATGGGACCACTGTACTTAGCTAACACAGTCAGTCCTGTGAGGGATAATACAGTTATCCTCAGCTACATAAATCTGAGTACCCAACAAGTCCATTTGAGAAAAGATGCACGTATAGGAGAAGGCTATCCGATAATTAGCGAACAAATTGAAAGAAGCACAGATAAAAAAGGGCACCAGAGAATAGTTTCGGCTAATGTGGCCACATGCTCAAAAGGTCTTACGAAGACTGAGCTACGACAAGTGTACAAGGAAATTATTGAAGAGAAGATGTCAAGAGAAGATGCTGAAAATTGCGTCTCGAGAAGCCAGAGTATTTGGAAGATTTACTTAAGTTACTAATGGAGTACCACGATGTACTGGCACTTGATGATGATTCCGTTCCTATCTGTCCGATTCAGAAGTTCGAGATTGAGTTACTACCCGACGCTCCTAAGGTTATTTTCAGAAAACAATATAGATTACCTCATCGTTATCTGCAAGATATAGATGATTACACAGACGCAGCACTAAAAAAGGGAAATATAAAGGCATGTTATAGCCCTCATTCATCCCCCCTGCTAGTCGTTGCAAAGAAGAACAGCTCGAAACCTCGTATTTGCATCGATTACCGATATCTTAATTCTTTTAGCATTCAGGACGTCTTTCCCCTGCCTTCAATCGAGGAAATATTCACATCCCTAGGGGGAAACACGGTATATACCAGTATAGATTTATTGGACGCGTATAACGCCCTTGAAATAGAAGAGGAGACACAGAAGTTGATGGCATTTAGGACCAGAAAAGGCCTCTTTTGCCCCACTCGCCTCACATTTGGGCACAAAAATGCCCCATCCTCATTCGCGCGAGCCATGGTCGTCGCCTTAAGCCATCTCCTAGGACCCATCGCACAAGTCTATCTCGATGACGTACTTGTCCTAGGTAAAGATGTCCCTCAACACTTCGAAAATCTAAGAAAAGTCTTCACAGCTTTTAGAGAAAATAAGTTGAAAGTAAAACTGACGAAATGTAACTTCTTACAAACTTCAGTTTTGTATTTAGGGTTTAAGATAGGAAGAGATGGAATTAGTCCAGACCCTGTAAAAGTGGAAACTATGAAAAGTTTTGTTCCTCCGACGAACGTGAAGGAAACACAGAGTTTATTAGGGTTCTTCTCGTACTTTCGCTTTTTAATAAAGGATTTCGCAGTAGTAGCACAACCTTTATACGATCTGATAAAGAAAAATGTTCCTTTTGTGTGGACGGAAAAGCAACAACAGGCTTTTGACACTTTGAAAGATAAGTTGGTGGTGCAGCCACAGCTAACTTTCCCTAATTACAGCAAGGAATTCTTCGTGAATACAGACGCTTGCGATTACGGAATCGGGGGCGTGTTGTACCAGTTAACAGATGATGGAAAGGAGAAGCCCCTTTCTTTTGTTTCACGCGTGCTCAAGGGAAGTGAGAGGAATTATGATACGATAGAGAAGGAATGTTTAGCCGTAGTGTTTTGCTTACAGAAGTTTAAAAACACCGTGTTCGGTTATAAGGTGACCATTATCACCGATAACCAACCTCTATGTTTCATCTTTCGTAACAATCAACAAACTGGCCGCTTGGCTAGATGGAACTTATTTGTTAACAGTTTTTCCCCCACCATAGTGTACAAAAAAGGAAAGCATAATGTCGCACCGGATTATCTGAGTAGACATCCGGCCCCACATGTATTATTTATCCGAAGTGTGGAAAAGAACGGAAAATTACCCCGAACAGATTTTGTTCTAAGCCGAGAAAATTTCATAAGAGAGCAAGAAAATTGCCCTAGAGTTGGCAAATTAGTAAAATGGGCGAAGGAGAACCCAGAAACATTTCCACACATTTTCATCAAAGGTATTCTGTACTACGCAACACAAACTAGACCATATGTTATACAAGTTCCTGACAGTATGATCTACTCCGTGATTGACCACTGCCACGCTTCGCTGGGCAGCGGGCACGGAGGGCAACAAAGAACAGAAAAGAGGGTGGAGGAAAAGTATGTTTTCCCCCTCCTACCAAAGCTTGTGAAAGAGTATTGTAGTCAATGTGTGTCGTGTGCACGAAATAAAGGCCCGAAGCCGCCAACAGCAGAGATTAATAGATGGCCCTTGCCATATACACCATTTTCACGCGTTCATGTTGACAGCATTGGAAAACTACCTGTTTGCACCGAGTCAGGAGCCAAATACATCTTAGTGTTTCGCGATGTTTTAACGCGATACGTCGAATTAGTACCTTGTAAAACTAGGACGAGTCAAGAATTTGCCAGAGCGCTGCAGGAGAGGGTGATATGTAGACACAGCGCTCCGCAACTTCTCGTGTCCGACAACGCACTTGAATTTACAAGCCAGGTATTTAAGGACTTGTGTAAGGCATGGAGAATAAAGAAGGTAGAGATTTTGCCTTACAAACCCTCCCAAAACGGTGTCGTGGAGAGGATAAATGCAGATATTGAGTCCTTCTTGCGACACTACGTGAAAGAAAATCATCGAGACTGGGATAAATACCTTAGTTTTGCACAAATCGCTATCAATTCCGCGTATAATCGATCTATAGGATCTTCTCCCCACTTTCTTTTACACGGTTACGTAAAAAGAGTCCCGTATGAGATGCCAGATTATGTATCACCGTTTGTAAATAAGACAGAGAAAATGAGATTCATCTCTGATGAAGTAGACACGATAGTAGAAAGGATCGATTATATAAGAGATTTGGCAAGAGAGAAGCTAGAAGCGGAAACCACAAAGACTTTGGAGCAACAGCATAAGAAGGCCAAGCAACGGTTCAAAATAGGAGATTACGTCTACATTAGGGCTGTCAAAAAGCCTCATCAAAGTTCGAAGTTATGTTCCAAGTTTGAAGGACCATTCATTGTCCGATGTTTAAGAGGAGCAAACAAATTAATGGTAATCTGTTTAAGCTCAGGCCGAACATTCCCCGTCCATGTGGACAACGCTAAGGTGATTCCTGCAGAAAAGATCACCGAGTCACATACAGTTTGACTTTATGAACGATGAAGTATGGAATCCCCAAGCAGTAGAAAAAATGTTAAGCTCCAAAGAAGAAAAAAGGGAAAGAATTGAAGAAAGACAACCAAGAAGTGACCCAAGGGTCCCTTCCGAGAAGAAAGATGATGAAGCAGAAGAGTTAGAAGAAGACGACGATATGGAGGACCTTCCTCCCCCGACAAATAGAGAGTCTTCCCGATATTCTTTCCAAATTCCCGTAACGCCACAAATTCCCATGACGCCACAAATTCCCATAACGCCACAAATTCAGTCCGGACACAGCTATTTCCCAACTTCACTTCCACAGCCAACTCAGCTAGAATACAACTCTTACTCGATTCCCCCACCTCAGCCGACGCAGAGTGGAAACAACTCTTGGAGTCAACAGGCCCCTGTGCAACAAACAACTCCAGTGGAAACCGTAAGAGACAAGAACCTCGTGGAGGAAAAAAGGTATAGTGATGAAATTGTGGAAAAAAGAAGATACAGTGATGTAGTTGCAGGAAGAACACGTCCAGACAGTGATTTTGCATGTTCCACACCCAAAGTTGACTTCCCAAGAACTCCTTCCAACCTTTCGGTTCGGAGAAAAGAATTTAGACCATCTTTATCCCCAATTCAGCAAGAGATTTCTACAAGTGAACCTGTTCAAGAAATTCTTCAGGAGCCATCCGCATCTGAAGGCGAAGTATATGGAGCCTATGGTGGATCTCCCCCAAGGACTCATTCCCCAGAGAAATCTCCCGACACCCCTAAAAAAGATGGCCAGCATCCCATTCCCACTGTTGTAGAATCACCCCCCATGGAATTCGTCAGAGATGACAGGAAGAAAGATCCATCCTACAGACCACATAATTTGTTTACTGGTCCCAGAGATTCTACACCCATGGTTACGAGAAGTCAAACTAGAATGAAGGAACAGGCTCTACAACAACAGACAGAGGTAAAAGACAACACAGAGACTACAGAGAAGACTCTTGTCCGACCTCCGCCTGTCAAATTGGATTTGAATACAACAGTCAGAGGAAATCAAACTTACTATTTGCCTCCTGGCTACTAATTCATCCCAATTTTTTTTGTGTATATTAGATATATTCTTAAAGTTAAGGAAAAAACCTTTAGTTTTTAGAATAAAGGTTTCTCTAGAAGTAAATCATTAGTGGATTAAGAAAAACTTTAGATTGGATTAAGTTAACGATCGTTATTAGTCTATAAGTGATTACGTTACTAGTTTTAAGCTGACTTAGTCTGGATTAATATGTTCGTAAGAACTCTAATTTTAGAAATTTAGACTTAGATTTGATAAATTTTAGATTAGTATTAATCAAATAGTTATAGTCTGACAGTATAGTTTTACTCATTTTTTATGTATGAAGAAACATTAAAAAACTGTTTCACTCTCAAAACAAGGGGGGGGACAGCAATTTTTAATATAAAAAATAAGATAAAATAGAAAAAACTCAAAAAACTTTTCTATAAAGAAAACAAAAAAAAATAAGTAAACAATTAGTAAGTAAGTAAGTAATTGAAATAAGTAATTAAATAATAAGAAACCAAATATTCATTAGTATATAATAGTTAAGTCTAAACTCCTCACATTTAGATGTTAATTCAACTAACCGATTCGTAATTAAGAAACCTTTTAAGTTTTAAGAACGCAATGCTTTAAACTAACAATTTATTTTAATAATTCATTTTAATAATACATAATTAGGCGACCTTTAGAACGAAGAAAAGTATAAAATATTACAACGCAACTAAAATATTTCAGAAATGAATTTTGGACAGATCTTGTTGCTACTTATCATCCTATCAACCTGTCAAGAGCAATCTCATAATGAAAAGGAAGAACAAAGTCCTACTGTTTTAGTTCTGTATCGTAACTGGAGAAGTGAATTCATAGAAGGATCCATCGATCTAATTATCTTCTTTAGAATGCTCGAGACATAAAGAAATAGCAGAACACTAACTGGTGAACAACGTCAAAGAATCATTTTTACCATCGTTCGAGACAATGTTTCCTAATGTTTCAACACATAACGAGCCTCCCAATGGGAAATTCAAGCTATCGACCATTCGAGTAAAGTGTTAAGCCCAGAAATTGAACCGAAAGTGAGTGAACACTTGGATCTCAGCACGATCAAAAGAAAAAGCCGCTTTCGAGTTCGGAGGAGATGTCCCTAAACATTTTTTTGTACGGCGACGATAAACAGGTGAAAATACTCGAAGAAAATCAACATCTTAGTTAATTATGCTCTACTTCAAATTTATTGAATAACTGAACTTAAGGACAATTAAGGCAAATACTCGTACATTAATGAGTTATAGGGATAGCTTACAAAATTGCATAGAGTTTCAATAGTCTAAGTGCTACGCACAATATAATAAACCAGATGGGAAGCATCCGAGCATTAATAAATCTAATTGAACAAACAGTACACAACATACATCAAATCCACCAATTGGTGATAAATTCACTCCAACTTGCCAAAAACAAAATAACAAATTCGCAACTTTTTTCTCCCATTTCCTATTACCTTTTGTACTAGAAATGAACAAAGAAACTAAACTACACACAGTCATTCCTCTAGAAACAAAAACATACCAAACCTTCCTAACCTACTCTTGGACTATTCAATCTGCCGCTAGCCCTTATGAACTAATCACTCTAATTCCTTTTATCTCAATAGAGAAATTTGTCTCATACAAACTCATATCTTTTCCTACACACATTCCTTTAAACAAATCTCTAGTTCGAGTCATGTACAACGACCCAAATAACTACTTCTTTGTGAATTACGGTAATCGAAAATACACTTACCTTAAAGAATCAGCACACGATCTTTGTAGACATTTAGGCCAACTAGCAGTTTGCCCTCAGTCCCAAGTGTTTGCTTCCATTGATGATCAGTCTTGTTTACTAGCTTTAATCTTGAATTTCACCATGAAATTTTTCACACTGCGCTATTGTGAATACAAGTCTGTAGAACCTTATACTGTCACTTTAGGACACTTCACCCTTATCTCTTTTTCAGAAAAAACTAGGGCTTTCGATTGCATGTGAGAAACCCAATTCTATACAGCATGTCTATGACTATGTTTTACTATCCGCATGGATGTGCTTTCACTCCTCTTCTAAGTTTCTTTTAAGAATCCTATTCACTAGAGAACAAATATTACCTTTCTTCCTTAATTCTTACTCGATCAACGTTTTATTCAACTTCTTATCTGCACGTTGTTTCCTAACATTTCTGCTGTTTGTTTCCCAAGTTTAACTTAAAAGAAATTCCATGGAATCAAAAGACTGATCAATTAAATCAACAATGCACGCCTTTTCACACCGTATTTCCCACAAATTAAATTCATCCCATATTGGAGGAGGAACCTCTGGCACGATCTTTTTCATTATAGTTCTTGTCATCGCGTATTTCGTTTGGACTAAAAGAGCATTCCTTTGCAATATGTGCATGCCAAAGGTACCGACACCAACTGAAAGCATTCCACTTCAGGCCAACACCCAATGTTCGAATACAATTAACACCTGAAGATACACCTTTAAACAACCTGGTTCAGATAAGATCTCGACCTAGTTCCCCAGCTCCTGTCCAACGCTTGTCTTTACTTCCAAGACCTCCTATGCCTCTTCCTAATCCTCGAGCTATTACTTCTTCTGAAAACCAAGTGACGTATTCTAATTGAAATCAATCTTAACGTTAAAGATTTTCTCTAAGGGGGAGACCTTTATGGTACTTGCCTTGCAGTACTTGTTTTAATTCAAATGCATACCATATTTGGTAAGGTATGCATTCACGAAACAATTAGAATGCGTCATACCTTAAACTTCCTTTCGCTTTCAAAGCAACGCAATAGTTACAAGACCGACCTTGTATCTGAGCTGGGCGCTGGCCGTCTCTTTTCAGTTACAAGAACCCGCTTTTAGTTCCCCGTGACTATTCAAGCTATTAAGATGTTTTGTGCTGTGAATTACTAATGCATACCTATAAAGCTATGCTTCATATACCGTATATATATAATTATACTTATATATATATATTATATATATATATATTATATTATATTATCTATATTATTATATATTATATTATATTACTATATATACCTACTATTTTTCGTGTGTGTGTGATAGTTTGCACAGTCATAGTAATAAAGTGCTTAGTGAATTTTAATTCGTAGCAATTATGCTCGAATCCACCACTCATTTATATATATATATATATTATATATATATATATTATATATATATATTATATATATATATATATATATTAATTTTAAATTAAATTTAATAATTTAAATATATATATATATATATATATTAATTATATATATATTATATAATTATATAATATAATTATTAAAATATATATATTTATATATATATAGTATATATGTATATATACCATATATGTATATATAATTATATGGCCATATAATTATATATATGTATGTATTGATTCTAAAATTTTACAGCTATTTTATACCTATGTTTTTATGCTGGAGGAAACAGTCTCTCGCAGCCGTTTAGGAATGAGAGAATTCCACTTTTGTTTGTGAAAGAGTTTTAAAATTTAAGTACCAAGTTTCGTAATAGTATGCTTATTTAATGGAAAAGAGTTAAAAAATAATTTCTTACTAATAATATCTTTATGTATATTTTGAAAGACATTTAAAGCATATGCTATAACAAAATAAAATATTTAATTTACGTTACCAAAAGGCGCATTATTTAATGTGTTCCAATGTTAACATTATGAAAATTATATGGTTAATGAATTTGATACTAACCACATTTTTATATTACTCCCATTATATGTCTCTAATTTTTTATGTGATGTTTTCCAGGCGGAGTTCCTGGGTCGTGTTTCATGTTTAAGGTTAAAAGTCTACGATTGTAGCAAATAAATATTTGTTAAAAAAAGAAGACTCATTCTTGCCTGTGTGCGAGTGTAATACCATTGAGAAAGAGAAAAGTTCCATATTATATATATATATATATATATATATATATATATATATATATATATTATATATATTATATTATATCATATAGAGAAAAGAGAATATACTATATATATATATATATATAGGACCTTATGAGTTTCATATCACAGATAATTTTTTTTTCATGTATTATTGTATATGATACTTGCAAATTATAAAGTTGCTGATGAGAAAGATAGGAAATTTGGAAATATTAGAAATTTAATAATATAGTAAGCAAAAACGCTCATTTTGCGTGAGAGAGAAAGCGGGATTTTAGTGCTAATGCGTGAAATAATTTAAGGTACCTACAAAAATTAATGTTTAGTGTGGTAAATACGTTTTCGTAATTTTTTTTTTCCATATATATAATATTTAGATTCTGTGGGCCAAATCCTAGATAAACAGGCAATGATACATTTGGTACTTTTTAAAAATCTTCTGACACCTTTGCAACACAATTTTAGTTAAGCTAAGCTATGAATAGTATGAGGCTTTTGATTTTGCGTTCGAATTTTGTGTAAAAAAAGCAATTGTTTTATAAATTAATTTGCTTCACTAATTTTATTAAAGGAAAATTCTTTCAAACATTTGAATTTATTAATTCAAATATTTAATCCGATAATAATAATATAATAATAATAATAATAATAATAATAAATAATAATAATAATAATAATAATAATAATAATAATAATAATAATAATTAATAATAATAATAATAATAATAATAATAATAATAATATTATTATTATTATTATTATTATTATTATTATTATTATAATTATTATTATTATTATTATTATTATTATTAGTATTATTATTATTATTATTATTATTAAGCTAAGAATAGTGTGAGCTTTTGCTTTTGCTTTCATCATTTTTGTGTAAAGAAACGACCGTATTTTTTAAATTATTTTTGCTTCACTAATTTTGTTTAAAAGGAAAATCTTTTTGCAGCATTTGACTTATTAATTCAAATGTTTTAAACGATAATAATAATATAATATATAATCAATAATAATGAATAATAATAATAACATACTTTTTTGATTAAAAAATCCGTCTAATATTATTCATTTAGGTAGTGGCTTTCCTATTGTGTCAATGAATTTTCAAGTACGTTTTATTGCCTGCTTATCTAGCGAAAATGCCGATCTCTATGTAATGCATAATAAATATATCATAACCTGAACTTAAAAGAGCCAGTAAAACGACACCTAACCTAATGGTCAACAATACAGCTAAAACTAAACCTAATCTACTATGGATTCGACGTTAGCAAGTGAATTTCGACTCTAACTTCAGGATATACCTTGCCTTAACAGATTTCTTTGCTTTTCGGAGCAAGATTGCACTACAAAAAAATATCCTGAACGTCGCTCTGTCTCGGCGCTGGAAACGATATTATTAAATTACATTACTTTTTTTTTATATTTTAAAATTTTGATCATGCTCATCAGCAATTTAGATTTTATTGCTAGTAGCTATTTAATACGAGTAGGCAAATAATAGAAATAAAAATTTAAGAAGCCTATTTATAATGCGGCCATGAAACTCCATAAGGATATATTAATATATATATATATATATATTAATATAATATAATATATAGTATAAATATATTTATATATTATATTATATATTATTATATATATTATATATATATATATATATATATATATATATATACTATATATATATATATAATTATAATATATATATATATATATACTATCTAACTTCAGCTCCCAGCAAGGGCAATTTATCTTCTTGTCCGTCCGGGTAGATTCGATCTCCAGTCGTCTTTCTCTGTAAAAAAAACTCATAATTTTTTTTCATTTCGCGATGTTCTCGGAAGTGATGTCTCTCCAACAAGTCCCATCCACTTATCTCTCACCTTCTTTCGGTCTCGTCCTCCCGCCTCCCACTTCCCAGGCCTTCGCACTCTTTTCCTCCCACATCCCTTCCAGATGTACCAGCCCCTCCAGTTGGGTTACTTTCGATCTTATTTCTCATCGCACTACCTGCCTCTCTCTCATCGTCTCTCTCTCTCTTCTCTTCTCTCGTCTCTCTCTCTCTCTCTCTCTCTCTCTCCTCTCTCTCTCTCTCGCCCACTGCATTTAGAGACTTCTCCTTATGGACGTCCTCTTTCTGCTCTTAACCCGCGTCTTGCTTCCCCGCAGGAAGCTCTTCTTCATGTATTCTGCTTCTTGTAAGTCCAACTCACCGGCATCATACATGCATATGGGCCGTCAAAACATCAAAAATTATTCTTTTCGCCTGCAGGGCACATTTGATCCTTCAGCAAGGCAGGTTAGACTAGCGCTCCGCTGATATTAGACTTTTGGGACACATACTGATTACATGGTCTTCCTTATTACAATTTTTACATGGAAATTTTAACTTTGTATAACATGCTTTGGTATCATGTTCACCTGTACATCTCGTACACAAATTTAATTGACTGCATCTTTGTACCCGGGCAGAATGTGTTTTATAAATTTCACAAAGCTTTGAGGGATGTTCCTCGGAACAAAATTTACACTTAAATGTATATATATGATACATCTGTTTTGAATGTCTGTAAGGAAGCTTTATGTTCTCCATTTTCATCCGCATATGCGGATATCCGCATCATTTTTCGTCACTATCCGCATCCGCAACCGCCTCCGCATTAATTTTTATGCGGTAGCGGAATAGTATTCATCATGAATTTATAAGCAATCGTGTGTGCACTACCTTTTATATATATATAATATATTATATATATATATTATATATAGAATTATATAAATATAATATATATATATACTTATATAATCCACAGGCGTCCATGGAGCTCCATCTACCATGATAATGGGCTGGTTACCTTGTAGTGGTGCTGTGGCTTAATTTGACTGGACATGTGCCTGGAGACTGTGGAGAGAGCTCTGTAACCCAATTGGGGGGCTATACATGTCCGGGAAGAGACCAAATACCAGTCCAGAAAAAGAAGCCGTGACATGCCTAGCCAGCCGGCGGTGGATTGTTGTGGATCAAGACGCGCTTGTGATGCCTCGGAACCAGGACGGATCTTTTCGGTTGTTGACCAGGCATGAAAATGGACTACGAACTCGACTACACAAGGGTGATAAGTTCCGTATAGGAACTATTAATGCTAGTACAATGGAGGGAAAGGAGGAGGAGGTTGTGGGTATGATGAAGGAGAGGACACTGGATGTTCTTGGTGTCTGCGAGACGAGGATGAAGGGTGAAGGGAGGAGGAGAATACATGATGATTACCAACTGATATACAAAGGGAGAGATGAGGAGAGAAGGTATGGGGTGGCATTGTTCCTGACCCCGGATTTGGCAGATAGAGTAGAGGACATAGTTTTCAAAAATGAAAGAATAATTGCTATAGCACTGAGGCTGAAAAGGAGACGTGTGGGCATAATACAGGTTTATGCACCACACAAAGGAAGACCACAGGAAGAAAAGAATGTTTTTTATGAACAGTTGAAAAATGTGTATGACGGAATGAATACTGAAGTGAAAATTGTCATGGGGGACTTGAATGCGCACATAGGAAGGGAGAGAATAGGTACCGAGATGGCAATGGGGGCGTTTGGAATAGGAGAAAGAAACGCGGAGGGGGAAAGGTTGTTGGATTTTGCGGTAAGCAATAGGTTGGCAGTGATGAATACATACTTTGCGCATAGGGACTCGCATAAATGGACCTGGTACAGGTGGAATAGTATTGTTGAAGATTACACGGATAAGTCGATGATTGACCTTATACTAATTAACAACAGGAAGGTGGTAAGAGACGTGAAAAGTATACCATCAGTGTCGCTTGATTCGGACCATCGTTTGGTGGTGGGGATATTAAATCTCAAAACCCCGTTACCAACGAAGATGGTAACGAGAGAGAGGATAGCAGTGGAGAGATTAAAGGAGGATGAAGTGAAAAGTGTTTTTGTAGAAAGAGTCTGTGATATTATAACAGAGGAAGAAGAGAATGTTGTAGATTTAGAAGGAGAGTGGGAGTATTTTAAAGAAAAAATGATAACATGTGCGAGAGATACGCTGGGGGTAAAAAGAACGGGTTCCAGAAAGAAAAAGACTGCATGGTGGACAGATGAAGTTGCACGTGCAGTAAAGGAAAAAAATAAAAAGTTTAGAGCGTGGATGAAAAGAAGATCTCCTGAGACAAGAGCGGAATATGTGGTAAATAGAAATGAGGCCGAGACCATAAAAAGGAGAGCGATGGAGCAAGCGTGGGAGAGGATCGGAGAACAACTGAGACAGGATATGGGTGGAACTAAGAAATTAATATATAACATGGCAAAAAACCTACGAGGACAGGAGTCGACAGTTGCACACTCAGTAAAGGATAAGGCGGGTAGGCTGAGAGTGGACCCTGATGAGATAAGCGACAGGTGGGGAGAGTACTTTTCAGAGTTATATATCAGGAGGAAGGAGAAGAGAACATTCCGGAACGCAGAGAGGAACAGCTTCGAATAAACGTGGATGAGGGTGCGATAACAATGGAAGAGTTTGAGATGGCAATGGGGAATATGAAAAATGGGAAGAGTCCAGGATGTGATGGGCTGCCGGTGGAGATAATGCGATGTGAGGAGGTCATGCGATGGATGTTGAAGATGTTTAATGATTTCTTGAGAGTGGAGAGAGTACCTGCGGAGTGGGGCAGGGCGATAGTATGCCCGGTGTTCAAAAAGGGAGATAGGGGCGACTGTTCCAATTATAGGGGCATATCGTTGCCGCCGCATGCCATGAAGTTATATGAAAGGATATTGGAGAAAAGGCTCATGACGGGAGTCGAAGACAAGCTGAATGAAGCACAGTATGGATTCAGGCCCGGACGAGGTACCGCGAATCTGATATTTTCTCTGAAGATGATGATAGAGAAGAGCTGGGAGTGGGATAAGGAAATGTATATGGCTTTTTGTGGATTTAGAGAAGGCATTTGACAGTGTACCTAGGGTAAAACTTTGGGAGACACTCGAGGATCGTTACTACCAGATAGAACCCAAGTTGATTAGAGTTATAAGGGGACTTTACACAGTAAAGTGAAGTGGCCGTCAGACAGCGGTATGGATAGACAGTGGGTTTGAGTTGAAGCAGGTGTTAGCAGGGAGGAGTGTTGGTCACCATTTGTTTGTTCATTGCCTGTATATGGACAAAGTGTAATGCGAGAGATTGGTGTAGAGGAGAAGGAGATTGTTGTAAGGCATATGCGGACGATATTGCTCTGGTTGCAAGAGACAGGGAGACGTTACAGAGAGTGCTGATCAGATGGGAGGAGGTGCTGCGACGGAGGGGATTGAAGATGAATATGAGAAAGACTGAAGTGATGAAGATAGCTAGGGAGGGAGAGAACTTAAACATAGAGAATCGGTGGGGAAAAGAATAAAGATGCGAGGAATTTTAAAGTATTTGGAGTTACGGTAACACGCAGTGGAAGATGGGAGGGTGGAAATAGAGAAAGAATACATGAACTACTCTAGAGGAGTTGGTCAGTTGTATCCCTTGCTGAGAAACAGACATGTGACGAGACAGGTTAAAACACTTATTTATACCACGATTCTGAGACCGGTACTTTTGTTCGGGTCGGAGTCGTGGACACTTACAACCAGAACAAGGAGTAAGATCGTGGCGGCGGAAATGAGGGTGTTGAGGTTGATAGTGGGGGTGACCAGAAGAGAGAGAAGAAGGAATACTGAGATAAGAGAGGAGTTGGGGGTCGAGGCAGTGGAGGATTTGATCGAGAGACAACAACTGAGATGGTATGGACACATCAGAAGGATGGATGAAGATAGATACCCGGCCAGATTTTATGCATGGCAGCCTGCAGGTAGAAGACCGGCCGGACGACCAAGGAAAAGATGGAAGGATGGAGTGGCGGCGGCTGTGGCGAAGAGAGGATGGACGCTGGATCAGGTGGAGGAACATCGACTGTACGAGGAGAGGGTCCTGTGGAGAAGCATTGCAAACGACAGGGGATGACCCTACACGGAGGCGCTTGGTGAGAAAGGTGAGAAATATATATATATATATATATATATATATATATATATATATATTTATATATTATATATATAATATATATATATTATATCTATAATATATATATATATTAAAAGTAAGGGACTTTCAAGGATCACAGAAACAGTCATGCTGGAGATAGATAATAGATTTCAAACTCCGCAAAACGATGACGCATGTGCAATAGCAACTTTTCTAAATCCTAGATACAAAACAAAATTTCTTGAGCCTCGTGTTTTTTTGACAGAGGGTTTTAAAATTAAAATTTAGGATGCTTATGTGATGAAATGCCCATGATAAAGCCAGAAATATCACCAGCCAATAAAAAGCAAAGATCACAGAAACAGATACAGACACGCAATTACCATCTGTTAGCTATATCATTGCCGAATTAATGAACGTTCTTTTGGCTTCCTAGCAGCGGCATGAAAGTGTCCTTGTTCAGAAGTATCAAAAGACCTCCTCAAATGAACGAGGAATATCAAAAGAGCAAAAAGCTCTGGATCAGATAAAAAACCACTGGTTTTGTGGCGTGATAAATTGTAAAAGTTTTCCACATCTTGCAGAAGTCGCCCCACGGAAATTCCTTAGCAATGCTTCACAACAGTGTAAATAGTTTGCGTTTTTTAGTGGTGTAGATCTCAATTATGACGGAAAGACAAAGCAAACTCTCAATCTAAAAGGTCTA
>JABUQX010086485.1:0-15000 GCA_015478945.1 Trachelipus rathkii
ATGATTGGGTTGCACAGAGTTGAGCAGATAATGAGAGAGGGTTACATTTATATTGTAATTGATTTGTTGAGTGGAAGCACGCTTAAATTTTAAAAATATCTTAGAGTTAATATAATGCCCTTTTAAATAGCATGTGCTACATTAGAATATTAATAATCTAATATAATAATATATCTATAGTTATATTAGTGGCGTAAAGAATAAAGTTATATACTAGTGTTTTTAGATTGATAAAAGTAAAGTATTTGCTTATTTTATCAACTCGGCAAGATAATAGATAATTAAGGAGTTAAGTATAGCAGAGGGTAGTGTTAGTATTAGAATAATAGATTAGAATTATCATTATATTACAAGTATAGTATAATAATTATATCAAAGATTATATCGGTGAATGGACTCACATCTAGATTAATTTCGCATAAAGTCTGAATTGAGAAATATAGAGAAAAACCAATAGTGTAGAATAAGAGTGAGTAGAGTATCCATGTCACACATGATATGACTGGTCGTGACGAGAGGGAAGAAAGTTGTAGGTAAGAGATATAGGAGAAGGACAGAATTCAGATCTTCTGGGTGAGGAAAGATCGATCGGGAAATATCATCATCGTTTAAATACAAATAGGTTGAAGATTACCGTCGAACCAGTATGGATTGTTCCACTTGTTTGCTAGTGACACAATAAGAGGATGACACAAGCAAGTGTGATGTGGATGAGAAATTTGCATGATTGCGAAATGTGGAATGAGGAGATTAGTATAATGATAAGAGAGGGTTTTATTAAAAGTCTCTGAATATAATTTATCAATGTCTTAACCAATTAAGCTAATAAAAATTTTTGAGATCAAGGAGATTGTGACGTTAACTAAATACAGAGAGAAACGGCCCATTATTCTAGAAGAGTCAAAGGCGTAGTATTCATACGTGAGAGCAATTACTATTTAATTCCTTAAATAAAATAGAATGACTAGTTTAAGACACAATAATATTAATACTATAATTTCAATGAACAATAAAAAGACTAATATTAAATATAGTAAATTATTAATTTATATATAATTATTATTTACCCACTAGGTCCATCTTATATATACCAAAGGTTAATGTTATATCACAAAAATATTTTTTATGTTTCTGGGTTGAGCAAGTTGGAATAGTGGCAAGTGAAAAATATTAGCCACTGGATATCAATAGGCACCCCGTGCATTCAATCATTATACTATCTTAGATAATCTTATTCCGAATATATACCTATAATTATTATAGCGGTTTCATTTATGGCTATATCGCTAGTACGTATACGCTTTTACCAATGGCGCAGTAAATGACATTAAGAAAGATGTGGCAATGGGTTTTGAAAACTGTTCTTAGTTTAACTTTTGGGCTATGTAGGAGAATTAGTGTATTGAGGATTAGTATGTATATCTATCAACATATATACCGTAAAAACATGTAATTACTACTCTCAGTTACACAGCGGAGACAACAACATTAATTTCTGCCACTGCACACAACGAAAAAAAAAAGAAAGAAAAACAAAGTGTAAATATTATAGATTGAATTACATGATTTCACCGAGCACTCATCTCGCGGGCCGATACTTAGTCACCTCCAGCACACACAACTGAGTATTGATGTCTCCGAAGCGTATAAGAGCAAGGCTAAACATGCTCGTGGCATAACAACAACACTGAAAAAGCCCATAAACGTATAAAACTAATCTATATATAGGTAAGTCAATAGTAAACTTATATTTTTATCTTAAAAGTAACACTAAAATACAAAGTTACACTACATACAAAAAAGTCCCAAATTACACCAAACAAAAAACAAATTTATTTATAATTCGTTTAAAGATAATTCAATAATTAAATTATAAAAACCTTAAGTTTATTCTTATATATAATAAAGATTATAAATTATATAAGCATGTAAGTTTATCTTACTATAATAAAGATATATTATAACAAACAAAAATTTACATTTTAATAACAATAATAATCATCAAATCACAAAATGCTATCATTCAACCTATTGTAATAAAGACCTGCAAAGGAATCATTAGAAATCATAAAATATAATAATTGAAATAAAATATTAATGATCATACTAATTCTTAAAGTAAATCGAGTAAACAATACTTAGTACAATATATTAGTATAATCGAATATAATAAATCATATTAAATAAATAATAATAATTATTAAATTAAATAATATTAACTTAATAATATATTAATTAAATATATTAAAGTAACAAATCATAAATAAATATAATTAAGTAAATAATAGTTAATACTATTACAGGAATAAAGCAATTTAATAAAAATAACTAACACCAAGCAATAAAACAAAGGTTATATTTTCTATCAAGGAATAATATTTATCATCTAGCGAACAAGATAATAATATAATAATAATATAATGCAAAATAAAACAATAAGAAGAACTCAGAATAAAAATGACGAGAGGATAAGTAATTTGACTTGTCTGAGACCAGGGACTGTTACGTAATAAGCATTTATGGGTATGTTGTTATATTAGCAAGTCCATTTTAGACACCGGGTTAACACAATTAAAACTATATAGAAAAAGAGATACTGATCAATAAAGATAATAATAAATAAATGACAAGTCAATTCGAATCAAAGTTAAGGTCTTTTGTCAAAATAAACAGCAACTAAGTGAACTATAAATAAAATCACATAAGATAAATAAAAATAAAGTCTAATTATATAATGTATTCACTAATGAGATGGAGATATATAAAGTAATAAGAAGACCAGATTGATTAAACTATGATAAAGAACAAATACATATAAAGTGAATAAGAAATAATACAAATAAAATAAGATAAAAATATATGAATTATATAATATAAGTATAATAATGATCAGAGTATTAGAGAAAATGACTTGGAGACAAGTAATTAATCAAGAAATAGCACAGAATAATGGCATTCACACATAAAATCCAATCGAACTTTAAGCCAAGAGAAAGTCTAGAAAAATAAAACGAACCTTAAATATATGCAATAAAGAGAGAGAGAGATGTAAAAACTAGTGTGTAATAATGATCACAGAACAAATAGAAAGTCCTCAATATCTCTCTAATTCTATATTGACTATCGCTCATTCTGTTGTGACTAAATCCTTGAAAATGTGTAGAAAAATAATTGAATAAGCACAGCAAGAAAAGCGTAACATCGGGTGCAGATATTATTCATATGATTCATCACTATTTCCTTAACTATACTATAACGTTAAGAACCGAGGAACCACTATTCTGTGGATGTTATTTACTACATACTGATAAGCATCATTGATCATTTCACTTGGTACTTACACTTTATATCTCTAAGATTTGCATGATATCATACGGACATAATGTTATGTTTGCCGCAATAACTAATTATTTAAAAAGGATTAGAATGATAACTTTTGAAAATTATACTATTAGAAGAAACCTGCCAGTTACTTGAGAACCACTATGGAGGCAATTATACAAATAACATATAACAGATTGTACAAACATATTTGAAATAAAAGTAATTATATTACTCCCCGAGAAAATCTAAAATTAGATTTATAGCAAATACCAATCAGTAATGTACTGACGAGCGCCGTCAATGAAGGTAAGTTTAGTAACACATAAGGCTTGAGAGCTTAGAAATTATATTTATTAAATCGTCTGTACTAAAATATCACTACTGCAGTATACACCCTGGATCGCCGTTCCAATGATCAGGGCACAATAGAATATCTAATACACATGAGTTGAAAATCGAGCCTACTGATAAATAACTTTAAGAAGCGATAACGATTTCGAGGATATACTTCTCGGATATAACCAGATAACTTATTATTAGTGATGCCTAATCTGATATTAATATATACGTTTCAGGAGACGACAGCGAGACTATAGAGTAAAACCAGAAGATCACATTAGCAGCACTGGTCTTGAAGATAAATACTTATTAAATATTCAGCACAAGTCTAAACTTAAATGACACCCGAAGGAAAACCTAGAAGATATGGAGTAGCTAGAGTTTTTATAGTATAGAGAATTAATTAAACAATAGTGAAAGCTTGAGTGTTAGAGTCTATATACATACAGACGAGCAAGAGCAGAAAATACATGACTCGTGAAAGTTATGGGTGGTGTTAAATTGGTACTTGGTATTTGTTAAAAAATCGTTTCCTACAGGTCTGGTCTGAGGCTTCACATAGAGGTAGCAATTTATACTAATAAAATAATTCGTTATTTTTTATTTCATGATATATCAGCTAAACATTACTTTACTTTAAGAGTGAGATTGTCTAAAGTCTTATAACGGAACAGGAAAATATGGGCTAATTTCGATTAGAATAATAAAGAACCTACTAATATTTGACAACAAACTGTACTATTATGATTGGTATTTATAGTTATGTATAATGAATACTAGCATTCTCATAATAATCTACTTAAACACTACAAGGCAAATATAAAATATTATATATATCCTTACAAAAGTAAATATCATAACATTAAAAAATAAAAATTAAAATAGTTATCATCTACCTCACCATTTAAGAAAGTGATGAATGATCATTTCACACACCGGACATTCGGCAAATGAACATTTGGCCGAGAGGGCATTTGACCAATAAATATTTAGTAAAAAATAATCAATAATTATGTAAATGAGTATAGTGGTAAATTAGTCGGTTATCATTAGATTTACTAATAGCGAAGTATAATATATAAAACTAGCTATGTTCGCGATTTATAAACCATTTCATACGTTTATATGAATATAAACTGTAATGCAGATGTTACTAGTGGGCTAATAGCGTGAATAGAACTAAACCAATGGAGAGACGACATATGATCTACTGTGTTACAAAAAAAAAGCGAGGTTAAAAAGAATTGATGATACTTCTATTATATTTCATATGAAGAGAAGCGAAATTGACTAATTCATCCGTGAACTATATTAAAAAGTTGCTTCAAGCGTCATTACTCAAAAGGAAGCTGAGAAAGATAGAGTGAAGGCTATTTGCGAAGTATTGGTTTGTCGCGTTTTTGGCTTTCCAACGGTGTATCTATTCTTAGCAATCTTGTACTGCACGTTATAGCTATAAAAAATATCGTTCAAATAAAGATGATGAGAGACTGGGTCTAGACGATTGGGAATAGGAAACATTTCTAGCGAGAGATGTAGTGAGAACAAACAGTCAGCTCCATGAGGGAAATGGTGGGATTTTAAACACGAACAGAAACTTAAGGTCAGTCGCAACGAATATCTGAGAGAGTAGTATTATATTAATGGCGAGACTATAGATATACCATTTGAGGCAGAGTGCACTGCACCTAACAAATCATTGAAAAATACACCGCATAACATTTGGGATAAAGGAAGGAGCGTGATCGCTGAAATTACCAACAAACTAAGATAATGGCATTCAAAGAGTAAACGCACACTCTAGGAATATTAGTCTAACTCACTAAATTGCAAATGTAATGTTTAATGATTAGTTACTTTAAGGTATAATAGAGCTTTAATGTATTATTTATACAATAGCATACAATAATAAACAATTAACGGGACAACTATAGCAGATCACAATCACATAACAATACACAAAGTCATAAAATATGAACTGGTCTCCTTTATGGGTAGGCTTGTATGTCGGCTGATAGGTCCTTGCGCATACACAAAATACAATCAAAACAACAACAAACCAATAAAGAATACTAGGATTCAATGATCATAATGCCATCAATAATCAGGGTATAGTATGTCACATTTGAATAATATATAGGACAATTCATGTACGTATTAATACTATGCCATACACGGAATAGACTAGATAGATTATAGATAGATAGATCGATCAAGAATAATAGATAGATCAGATAGATATGGATATAGTAATTAAGATTAGATATCATAGTGCACCTAAAGTTTATATATTGACCTACATGATGTAGCATATTATGTATAATATATCTACCATTGAATGTCTATTAGTATAATATTCAAGGCGTCAGCATCCATAACATTAAATGATTGTCATTATTAAATGCATCAATGATAGTAACTAGTATATTAATATTTTTGGTATTAGTTTGTTGAGTTGATTTAGCTTTTTTTGAGCATAATTTACTGCATAGTTATAAACTACACATACACATAGTACTACAAGGAGTAATATGAACGTCATTTACATTTTTAGCTTGTATCAATCTATTATTGAGTTGTTTGATTTATGTTATGGAGTAAGTAAGTTTTAGTTCGATACTTTATTCCTCTAATCCCGAGATGTGTTGTGCGATGATCATTTTCGCTTAGTAATCTGGTAAATTCTGCCAATATTAGCAGGACATATAGTTCATCAATTACATTCGAGCTCAAACAGGGGATTATAACATATTCATCTGGGTTCAGTAGTAAGGGGGTCACGAAACATTCACGCATGGACATTTAGGCAATCTAAAATTTGTTTGGTTTTTTTAACCTGGTTGCGACCGCCTGACCTATCTTTGTGAACCTTGTCGCTAGTTCGGACTTTCATAGGGTACTTTTGTGAGCGCTGTTAAGGAGGGTGTGCTTGTGGTACTACCTTTGTGTTTGGGACGGAAGCTTTTTGGTGGAGGCAGCAATAGAATTCTGGACCTTTTTGAGAACGCAGACATTAAAACACTAAAACTTCGTGACCTTGTGAATTTTATTGCGCAACGCTCTTAACTTCTTTAATGTACAATCGCAGAGAGAAGATTTCAATGTTTTTTGTTACAACCTCTGTATGGCTACTACATTGGTCTTGTTTCCAGTCAAAGAGATCGCCTGAACATATATATATTTGGGGGGGGGACACGATTCCCTAATTTGGGCGAAAGTGCTATTAACTCTGGCAATAATTTTCGTTGCAGACACGCGTCAATTCTAGAAGAACGCGAAGAAATTGTACAAATCTATGTGAGCTCATAGAATCATTTTGATGCTAGGGAAAAGGTTCATGGCAAATTTCAATATTTTAAATGAATTTGTTTTTAAATCAATCAGTTCCATTTGAATGTTACTTGAATGTATTTAAACTAAACTGATATTTTTTATATTACACTATAAGTGTAAAATGTAGTATTTTATGCTCTTAAGTATGATACCTTAGCAGTTTTCCATTATATATACTTTAAGCCAAAATCATAAGTAATAAACTTGACTTTTTCAATAATAACCCTAACATATGAATATATACTTGATATTTATTTATAATATTTAATGTGGTCAAATTGTCATATTTAATTCTTCGGAGGTCAAAACTTTCAACAGAGTAATTAATATTAAAATATATTAGTTAGATATAATATAGTGATTATCATTGGTGAATAGAGATATCATTAATATGGCATTTCAATCAAACGTCAAAAATAATTTTCTTACCACGTGGTCATAAACGAAAATTGAGCAAAATAAGCAAAGGAATGCACTCTGATCATTTCTAGTTTAATTAACAAAGGCAAAATGAGTTGTTATTTATAGGCAGGTCCATTATAACACCGTTTGTCATTTGTTTTGGGTAAAGGGTACTCCTTTTCCACAATAATGAAGGACATTATCTAATAGGACACTAGAAAAATATCACAGGTCACTTCTAATTCAGCTAACATATTATAACGCCACCACACAAAAATAAAAGCTTGTGCTTGGCCGAGTTAAGAAAAAGGAGGAAGAAATCGAGGAGAGGACAATATATAGTAACGATGATAAAGAGTAGTAGAAAGTACTTTGGCTAGAACACAAACGATCCTGTCAGTAGACTATTGAAATTTCTCCTATATAGCATCTGAGACGAGATAAAAAACGAAAATGCCTATATTCTTTATTTTAATAGACACGTGGGATAGACTAGTAATTGTTTTAAGGACGTAAAGCTCCATTTCGGCAACACTCAAATAATTATTTTTTGCTAGCGCGCATACTACGTTTTGTTTAACAATTTCATCAATTATCAATAATGAGAGAGAGAGAGAGTCAGCTAGTTACAATCAAAACATTTAGCTAAAAGTATGCAACTAAGCAGGAAATAGAGCCAGTTATCTGAGAGTTAATCCCCAAAATAAATGAGGTGTGAGGCGTTAACTCTCTTTCAGTCGAATTCTATATACCTTCCACCTACGGGAAGACTCATTTTCCTTCGTTGGTCTCATTATCTAAGTTGTAGTTATCAGCATTTCTTTTCCTCACCTAAGCTGATGGACTATGTGCCCATATTTTCAAAATTCATCTATAATAATTAAGTCAGGGATCGTCATATGAAACTTCTGCCTAATCTTAGAATTAATCTAAATGGAAGAACTCCAGGCCGACACCCCATCACAATTGACAGAACACCGAAATATCACCAGTCATTAGAAAACCAAAACACATAGAGGAACTCATTACCACAAGATTTATTACCTAAAGGCTATAGAATCACTCATGGCCGAAAATTCGTACTGTGTTGATAATATATTATATGCTCTTTTTCTTTTACACGTACAAACTGTCATGCAATTATTTAAACTGCTCTGACATGTTATAAACATATGTAGCTCCGTACGTAGGGGGACGCCGTCAAAGATAGGTAAAAGTCATATGACAATAGCTTTGCGTTTGGGAAATTATTTGTTTTTTTTTTATGATGATGAGGGTGCGTTGTTTGGTGGGGCCTGTACTTGAAAATACACGCACTGCAATTGATAATCAGCCAAGCAGCCGTAGGGAGGTTAATATCAGTTTGAAAAATAGCAGGGCCATTTTATGTATACATGTTTATGGAGACTGATTAGTGGTGCTAGTATTGGTTGTTAAATGTAATGAGTAAAATTAGAGCAAAGGACATTAAACAGACGTTCACAACAGTAATCAAGACATATGTGAAATTGTTAGATTGTAAGAAGTGGTGCACCCCTCCTGTCTTCGGCACTGTGAGGGTTTCGCCTGGCTTTTCTATAAAGTGACAGATCTGAGGAATTGGAAATTGAAAAAGAATTTTTCTGTTACATATTTTTATGGTATGATCAGTTGATAAATTTATTATCTTATGAAAGAACCTCTATATTTGTGACAACTAACTGGCTATTGATTGGCATCTTTTGTTGATGTAATCTAGTCCATCCAATGATCTGAGTTAAAACTACAACGCAAAAATAAATTATTCCTACTTAGTCCTAATAGCAATGCCAGTGTTCAGTTAAAAATAAAATTCAGAAAACTCATCCTCAGGGCATAAGTGAGATTTGCGAGCTCACATTTCCACACCTAATGAAGAAAGCCTATGAATGGCCTGCCGGATCATTAGCAATTGATACGTCCGCACATAAGTAGTAAAAAGAATCAAAGATATTTAAGGGTTATTTGAAAGTCGTTTCATGTTTTTGCTAAAGAAGAAAACTGCATGTTCGCATTTTGTAAACCCATTTTCACTTAGTGAAAAACGTAATGCAGATTTCTAGTAACATACAAATACTGCAATTGATTAAAAAACAAAATTCATTTTAAAAAGAAAATTTGAATGAACCTTTTCACAATCCACTGAATTCTGACATAATTAGGATTTCTGCGTTCATTACCCTGCGAAATTTCCCAGAGCTAATAAAATTTGCAAAAAGTTATATATGTCACTTTGGAACGACATACAGATGTAAACAAACATTTTCATCCATGAAATGATTAAAAAGCAAAACAAGGTCACGGATATTAGTGATTTTACATTGAGAACTTCTCTGCTCTCCAGGTACACTAAATTAAACACGCCAAATCATTGAAAGAACTAGCGAAAGTCAAATATGGCTCAGAAAGTCCCATAATGCTAACTGCTAATTGCTAAGTAATGTTAATGTGCTGTAATAGATATTGTTTTACGTACAATAGCAAACAACAACAATAACGACAAACTATACCATACAACAAACAACGATAAAAGCTAAAATATGACGTCATTCCTTGGCTGTATGCGCCGTGCTTCCTGAACGCTAGCTCAGAGAGAAAAGCAACAAACTAACAAAATAACCAAAAACAAACGTTCATGTCATAGTGCAGCATAAAGGTGCGCGCTTGATATTCCGAGACTATAGACATTCATAGTACGATATATACATGCACCATGTAGGTATAAAACGTGTGCACAGTTATCTATCTATCTATCTATCTATCTATCTATCTATCTATCTATCTATCTATCTATCTATATATATATAAGTATAATATATAAATAAATAATATATAATAGTATATATAATAATAAATATATATAAAAAATATAATATAATATATATATAATATATATATATATAATTTCCAATCTCTTTCTATCCATCGAGTTGTTGCATCACCTTCCTTATAATAATGCTATTGCAATGGGCACTGCTCTACTGAATTATCCAGTCGCAAACTCCTACATTGCGAAGGGTTGGTGCAAACGTCTCCCTCACAGTTTACCCAATCTCTGCCCAGCTCTCTGACATAAGATGTAACTGAATGCTCAATCCTAACAGTACACCGTTGGAAAAGCCTGGAACACACACACACTCCTCTCTATCTTCTCAGCTTCCTTTTGAGTTGAACACTTTAAAACGCATGCCGCCTCAATTTAACCACTGCACATGATTCCCCCCCTGTGTATTTATCCACCAACATTATATATATAATTATATATATATATATATATATACTAATATATATACTATATATATATAATAATATATATATTATTATATATATATATAGTATGATATAATTATATATAGAATAACATATATATATATATATATAATAAAAAAGTCACACACTAATTATAAAGAGATGAAATTAAAAAAAAATAAAAATAACAGAAATTATTTAAAAAAGAAAACTCATACAAGATTAAAAAAAACACAGTGTACACATACAACAGTCATGTTGCCTCTAAAAGAAACACAATATCAAGTTAATTAATTCTATATTTAAAATTGGTCCCCATATCTTGAGGTTTTCCTTTGGTCCAATTGTTAATTTTTGAAAATACTCTTAGCCACCATCATGATTTGTATCCACTCCCAACACTACGATAATAAAAGATATATAATATATATATATAATATTATATGATATATATATAATAATATATTTATATATATATATATATATATCAGATAGCGTGGGTTTGCTAGCGATAGTATATATAACGAAGAGCAGATAATTAATAATATATATATAAGGTACATATAGATATAGATAAAATATAATATAGATATATATATATATAAGAAAAATCCACTGTCATGAAGAAATGATTTCACACGAGCATTTCGTGTATTTTCCTATAACAACATTTTCAGGTGTATAAAAAAAAGTTTGATAGAAATTTTAGGATGTGAATTTCTCTTTAGTAACTGTTATAACTTGCTTAATTGATTTTAAAATTCAATATAATAGCTGTCTTGATTTATGTTTATTATTATTATTATATTATTATTGGAATTGTAATCACTAAGAGGATATCGAGAGAGAGAGTATATATATAATTATTCATTATTTAGTATTATTATTTATTGTCAGTACCAGGAAATTCATCGTATTTAATATTATATATTATTATTATACTTATATTATTATAAAAATGCTTAGTATCATATCATTATTATTATATTATATATTATCACACCATAGAGGGACTAATGTGGATGATACCTGCAGGTATATATATTATATATTATATTTCATTTATAAATATTCTTGTTATGAAATTATTATCACTTTCCCAAATTCTTTCAGGATTTAGGAATGTATTATTTGTTCTGTTATATTTGAAACGTGATAAGCTTTTATAATTTGCTTGTAGTATTAATTGCATATCTGAACTTTATTATACAATATAAAATTATGTTTATTATTTCTACAGAAGCTAGCAAAAGGCCTTTAGACCGCATATATTATTATTATTATATATATAATTATTATTATATAAATTTATAAATTATATTATAGATAGTATATTAGTATTAAGGTGTTATTAGATTCTGTTATTAAGCCTATTTTAGGATGATATTTTGAAGTTTGTATTTACATTATTTTAATCCATTAATAATTATTATTATTTTAATGCAATTTCAATTCTTGAATGAATACTTTTTAATTAAAAATTGTTTTTTTGTGGACTTGAGAAGTCGTGAGCCAAGATCGTGATGTACTTTAGTGTAGAAAATAACGCTATATTTATCACGAGTTTTAATTCTAGCTTTGTAGTTGTAAAAATTTCTTGTACACCTTGCAAGTGTAGAAAAAATACCACGAAGTGCTCGAAATCATTCATTTTCCTTTTTTTTTTTTTTTTGTGGCAAAAGTGTTTCTCGCGCATAAAAGAAATAGATTTATAAAAATAGTATATAATAAAACATTAATTATTATTATAAAACATCACTTGGTATATAAACATTAAGATGTAAATGAAGTATTAATATATGATATAATTATATATATTATATATGTATATATTATATATATATATATATATATATGTTAAACTGCAATCTATTTTTATAAGGAATTAAATATTAAGTCCGTATGTACTCCTCCCATCACAATTTTCTACTCGGCACAAATCTGTTTAGTAACGCTCCAATCTCCCTTGATCTCAAAAATTTTATGCTGGTAATAGACATTGAAAATATCGGGACTTTTAACCCCTTACTTACTTAATCTCCTCATTCACATTCCTCATGCAAAATTTCATCATCCATCACCCTGCCGTCACCTCAATCACTCCAAAATAACTCTACTGTGACTTCTCATAATGATAAAGATATAATTTCCGACTCACTTTCCTCACAAAATAATCTTTCTGTCCATTCTCCTATATCTCTTCCAAACTTTCCCTCTCACACCAGAAATTCTATTCTACCTCTATTCTTAGATGATTTTTCAATCTCTCACTACCTTCTTATTCACTCTGAGATTATATATAATCTTTATACTGCTTGTACTATTGAAATTCATCTATATTCTAAAACAACCCTTTGTTTTATCAACTAAAAACACTAGTATAACTATCTTTACGCCGGTAATATTCTAAGCACATGCTATAAAGGGCAAATATTAACAGATATTTTAAAATTTAAGCGCTTCCACACAAACATTACAAAAGAACCCTCTCATCTGCACTGCAAACCCAATCATAATTTTAGATGAACCTTTACCCACCATTCATACGTCTCACTGCACCTCTAGTAGAGGCCTCTCCAAAACACAACTCTTATTCGTCTATAAAGAAATTCTCCCTTCCTCCATAAAGGACACTCTTTTACATGACCCCAATTTGTTTGATCAATTATTACAACTTCTCTCATATAAATACGTCATCGTTCTCGACGATTACGAAGTCCCCATCTGCCCATTACAATAATTTTCTCTTCGATTAAAACCAGACTCCCCTAAAGTATTATAATGTCCACAATATCGCCTTCCATACAAATATCTCACACATATAGAAGAATGGGTCACAAATTCTCCCCAAAAAGGTTATATAAAATTAATCTTTTCTCCACACAGTTCCCCCCTCCTTGTAATTCTCAAAAAGAATTCTTCCCGTCCCAGAATAGTGGCCGATTGCAGGGAAATAAACTCTCAGTTTTAGATCGCTATCCTCTATCACGCATAAATGATCTCCTCAATACATTAGGTAAAAGCTTTCTCTTTACCACAATAGACTTCCTCGATGCTTATCACCCACTAGAAATTGAGGAGGAATCACAACCATGTCTCGCATTTCGCACTCCAATGGGGACAATTTTGTTCCACCAGATTACATTTTGGTCTCTCAAACGCACCTCCTGACTTTGTCCGCACAATGAAATCAGCCCTCTCCCATCTCTTAGACACAATTCAATATATTATCACTTTCAATATAGTACTAAAGTTTTTGACACTTTTCGGAAAAATAACCTTCTCATTAAGCAGCCTCTAAATGTCACTCTTTTCGAACAAGTGTTCTTTTCCTTGACTTCCTCAACGGCATCAGTCCTAACACTACCAAATTACAAACATTTCGATCCTTCACACCCCCCCTCACAAATGTTGCGGAAACACGGTCACTCGTGGACTTTTTGAATTATTTCAATCATCTAGTGAAAGATTTTTCAATAATCGCAAAGCCAATAACATCTCTACTATGCAAAAATGCACAGTTTGTTTGGAATCCAGAACAACAACAAGTATTTGACACTCTTAACCAAGCTTTACTTTTCAACCCATAATTGGCTTTTCTTGACAACAACAAACCCCTTTTTCGTTAACACGGACGCATCACATAAGAGCCTTGGAGCCGTTCTTTATCAACACAACCAAAATGTTTAAGAAATACCACTTTCTTTTGTAAGTCGCTCTCTCTCTCTCTAAAGCGGAAACAAATTACAGTACACCAGAACAGGAAACTCTACCAATAGTATTCGCTTTATCTAAATTTAAGAACATAATTCTTGGATATCCTCTCACCATTATAACTCACAATCAACCATTAACCCCACCTCTTTAAACACAAACAACTCACGGGTCGACTAGAACGCTAGAACATATTTATTCAAAGTTTCAACCCACAAATGCAATACAAAGGAGGAAAACGCAATGTTATACCCGACTATCTAAGTCGCAACCCACTTCCACTTCCCATCTCACAGCCCCCACACCCTCTACCACCTCTCCACCACAATCAACACAGCAATTTGTTACTCGCCTCACACCCTCACCTAAATCTTTTCTCCTTACACGAGAAATCTTTGCAAGAGAACAAGCAACTTGCCTTCGTTTGAGACCCCACTAAACGCATTAAACTCTCCAAATCTTCCCCGACACCACTTCCCCACCCTCCAGCTCCACATGTCATTACACAAGAAGTTTTATATAAAACTTCCACTGGCTCATTTCATTTACTCGAAGTGCCGAACTCTAGATACACTCCGTTATTGAATACAACCATTTCCATTTTAGGTTCCAGGTCATTAT
>JABUQX010086486.1:0-31985 GCA_015478945.1 Trachelipus rathkii
GGGTAATAATAGGAATTGTAGAACATGATGCTTATTCTGGAAAAACTATGGAAAGTTCCGGCCTTTAAATTTACCCTTTCGTCTTAGGGGTATCAGTTTTGCATGGAAGGTCAACCATACGTCAGTGATTATGAGATGATAATATGAGAACTCCCATTCTCCAATGTTCGCGTCCTTTTTACGATTTATTTGCCAATACTGTGTCTTGCAGCGATTACCGGTACAGGTGTTGATCTCAAAACATACGCTGAAAACAGTAATTTATATGCCAACGATCTCACAGCTGATCTTTCAGCTTGTTATGCTTATCATCTCAATATCCTAAGAAAAGGAACTTTAGGATTGAGTCTCAAATTTGGACAAAGTTTGACATCCTCAATCTCAGTTCTGGTGTATTTGGAACATCCTCAAATCATCGAGATTGACAGAGTACGAAATATAATCTTGAATTATTAAAGATGAATGAAGAAGAAATATTAAATGCCTTTAGAAACGAAAGAAGATTTTTAGGTAGTATATCGCCTTTTGTTAATGAACTTTAGCACACTCTGCGAAATTGCAGATGCCGACTTCTGGTCTTTTTCTTCAACACTTCTCCCTAGGGATGTAATCGAAGTCAATGGTACATTATGAGGATTAGCTCAGATGCTATAAGAATAAAAATAATGAGTTTTTATAAACCTTGACTCTTCGCATTTAGATTTTATTGAATAGTAATCATTATGTAACACCTTTTTTAAAAGTTATATTAATGTTTCAGCTATGTATAAGACCTTATGTTTTCCTGAACAACCTATCAGTTCTAATTTGTGTAATTAACACAATATTTAAGTAAGTATAAGATCTCTAAATAAAAATAAATGATTTCTTTTAAGAATTGGTAAATATATTTGAAGCTAAAAAATTTTATAATGTCAAAATATGATAAGAGTAGTTTGCACTTGTGTTATAAACGCTTTAAATAAATAAAAATCTAGGTTTTCTATTTTCGCAACTTTTATCCTAAAGAAACTATATTTTAATACTAAAGAAAAATATGACTGAAACAATAGATCAATAGATCTTAGATGGTCAGGAGTTCACTAGATCAATAGATCATAGATGGAAAGAAGGGTGGCGGAGAGGGTATTTACTGATTTTGAAGATTTAGTGTAGGGGGAGATAACGTAAATGTTACGTTCTAGAAATGAAAAGCAATAAAAATTTTTAGTAAAACAAAAATAAAATTTAAAAAAAAATAAATAAAAAATAATAAAATTTGAAAAAAATTAAGTTGAACAACAACTAGCTCACATCATAAAAGCTGAAAAAATAGTTATAACAACAACTATCATTATATATAAAGATAAAATATTATCCGTGTCTTTAATTTTTAAGCGTTTAACGAAACATTTCCGCCATATACCCCACACCCTAACCCAGATCTATTAAATAAGAGACCTATATATATTATATTTATATAGATTTAATATATATATATATATAATTATGGTATTATATATCATAATTATAATATTAAGTATTATATAAATATTTCCATGGTTGTCTAACAACATAGAGGTGATCCGAGAATTTGGCGGAAAGAATTGGAAAGAAGGGTGGTGAAATAGGATTACTTGGAGTAATTGGGTAAATGATTAAAAAGGATAAAATCTTTTAATTAAAACATGAAAAGCATAAAAGATTTTAGTTAAAAACAAAAAGAAATTAAAAAAAAAAATAAATAAAAAATAATAAATTTTTGGAAAAAATTAAAGTTGAAAACAAAAGCTCACTCATAAAAGCTGAAAACTTTCAAACCTTTATATATATTAAAGAAATAATAATATCCCTGTCTTTAATTTAGGTTTACGAACATTTCCCATACCCCACCCGCTTAACCCCGGTATACATATATTATAATATTATATAATATATATTATTATTAATACTAAATATAATATATATACGCATGCTATATATATATATATATATTATAAATTAATATATTATAATATTATATATATTTTATATTATATATAGAAAACGTTAAAACTATTTTTAAAACCATCATATTTCTATTTATTTGTAAGGCAAAAATTTGTATAATTACAATCTAAAACTTGGCATACCGGTCTTTAATTTAGGTTAACGAACATTTCCCATACCCCACTCACCCCCCCAAAACACCCAACTCCTTAACCCCTTTTGTAAAACCCGTTCACCATATATATATATTACTATGCTAGGTATATATATATAATATATATATATTTCATTATATATATATATATATATATATATATATATATATATATATATGTACTATATATAATATATATATAATAAATATATATATATTATATATATATATATATATATATATATATATATATACTAGTACTATTGCATACTGTTATATATATATAATATATATATAATATTATATAATATATAATATAATTATGATATTTATTAATATTATATATATATATTATATATATATATATATATATAATATATATATATTAATATATATATATATATATAGTAAAAACCTGTTAAAACTATTTTTAGAACCATCATATTCTATTTAATTTGTAAGGAAAAATTGTATATTACAGTCCTAAAAGCTGCGCCTAACCGCGTCTTTTAATTTTAGAGTTACGATCATTTCCATACCCCACTCACCCCCCCCCCTAACAAAAAACTCCTAACCCTTAACCCCCACCCCGACCATATTATATATATATATACTATCATATATATATTATATATATATATATTATATATATATTATATATATATATATATATATATATATATATATATATATATAAAAAAGAGAAAAAACATAAAACTATTTTTAAAACCATCATATTTCTATTTATTTGTAAGGCCAAAATTTGTATAATTACAATCTAAAACTTGCCATACCGGTCTTTAATTTAGGTTAACGAACATTTCCCATACCCCACTCACCCCCCCCCTAACCCTACAAAACATTACAACGATATATATAATATATATATTATATATATAATAATATTTATTAGATTAAAGAATGATATAATAATACTAGATACTATATATATATTATATTATATAATATATATAATAGGTATATATATATAATATATATAATCTTATTATAATATATAACGATATATTATATAGTATCATATATATATATAAGAAAAATAATAAAAAAACTAATCAAAGAACTGAAACGCAAAGGAAAAAAATAGAGCGCTAAAAGTGCTAAAAAAGTATCAAAACACGCAATAAAATAATAATAATAATAATAATAATAAATAATAATAATAATAATAATAATAATAATAAATAATAATAATAATAAAATAATAATAATAATAATATAATAGATAATAATAATATAAATAATAAAAGTAATAAAAACATGAAAAAACTTTTTCTCTTTTTTTTTCCGCTTTTATTTCTTTCTTTCATCGTTCTAAGTAATTTCCTTTGAAGAAAACTGTAGAATCTTTTATAAGTGAAAGAGAAGCTAGAATATTTCTGTCCAATTAATTCATAGTAAGCCACTCTGACTACCGCACCACAGCACACAACACACAACGCACGCATTGGACCGCACACACACACCACACACAAAAAAAAATTTTTCATTGTATATAATAATATATATATATATATATTATATAATATCATATTATATATATATATATAATTAATTATATTTATATACATATAGATAGACCTTTTATTTACATATATATGGTACATAATCATATTTAATTAAATAACCTTACCTCCACAGTTGGCAATTTTTATTTCTGGAATTGAATGTTGTTAAGCAAGCACATCAACATATTAGGCACTTCGAAGAATCAAAGCTTTTTATAGTACCCTAACCCCTAGCTTTCACCCCTCATACCCCTCTGTTTCTTAGACTTCGTTTAGTTAATAATTTTTTTTAGAACTTTTTCTCATGAGAACGTTTTTTTAAACTCAACATTTTCATAGCCGTAGGAAAATTATTTACGAAATTCGATATTTTTTTTTCCTTCTAGATGCGATAGTAATTTATAAAGATATATATATATACTGTGAATATTTTTATTTTCTCACGTTTCTGTTTAGTTACATTTTAAATATTTTTGAAAGTGTTGGATTTTCCTTTAATGTATATTTGCTTCCCTTTGTTTCTGAAAATAAGGGTGTTTTTTTGTGTAATTTGAGTATGTTGTTCTTTTTAAAAATGCATTTAAAAGTAGGATACAAGGAAATTGAATTCTTTGTTACTGTAATCTTTGCCTCATGTTAGTCGATGTAGAAACTGTTCTCCAAAATGCATCTTTTTCGAACCTTAAAATTAGAATAATTGGTAAACGTACTTAAAGTAGCGGTTAAACAATGATTCAGAGTTTCCTAAAATGTCAAAATTTTTTCCAGAAGCCAGATGGAATTTTTTTTCAAACCAAGTTGATCCTTACATAGTCGTTATTTCCAGTCGCCTTCTCACCCTTCGCTGGTCCGCTCTCCTCTCTAATTTCTGGTCACGCCCTCTCGTTTCTTGCCTTTCCTCCTCTCTTTCTGTTCCCAGACCTCTCTCTCTTCTGACAACAAGGTCCTCTCAGTTCTCTCCTTTCTGTGCTCGCCATCTCTTAAAGTATTATATATAGCTACTTAATATTATATAATATATATATATATATAATATATATTATTAGTTTATATAAACTAGTATATATATATATATATACTATATAATAATATATATATAGGTATAGGTATATAATAACTATATATATATTAATCAATATATTTATATATACATATAATAATAATATTTATATATTATAAGAATGAATGAAGTCATGAATAAAAAATAGTGAAAGAAATAAATAATATAATTAATAAATTGAATAATAATTTAATAATAATATAATAATATTAATCTCATAATATATTAATAATAATAATAAATTAGTTAATAAAGTAATAATTAAACGCGAAAAACAAAAATGGGGTTAAGTCCTCCTCCATATAGTCCCACAGCCTACCAAGCGACTTTTTAGAACAAACTGGGCCAAGAATTTCAGAGCTGATTAGATCTCGTCGTGAAAGACCTACCAATTCTGATGCAGCAAGCCTCCTGACGGTGGCAGGGGGTAGGAAGGAGGGGGGGTGCGATTCCGCGGAAAAACGTTTTACATTTTTTCCCCTCTTCTCTCTCTCTCTCTCCTCTCTCTCTTCTCTTTCTCTCTCTGCTCTCTCTCTCTCGTCTCTCTCTCTCTCTTCTTTCTCTCTCATTCTCAACTTTCTATATGGTGAAAATTAGTATATATATATATATTATATATATAATACTCTTATAAATAGAATTATATATATATATATATTATATATATAATATATTATTATAATATATATATATATATATATATATAGGCGAATCTATGTATGCTTGTGTAGGGTGTAGGGGAAGGTGTTAGAGTGAGGTGTAAGTGTACACATATGAACACATTTATGTGTAAGACATACTTATTTATTTATTTATTTTATTTATTTATTTTATTTATTTTTTATTTATTTATTTGTATTATTTTATTTTTTTTATTGTTTCGAAAATAACCTGCGGTTTTTTTCGTCGGTGGAGGGGGCTGAAGGGGAGGGAGGGGGCTGAAGGGAGGGAGGGGGCGCGAGGGAGAGAGACCCCTAATCATCCACCGCTAATTGAATATTTTCCACGATACCCCTGAGGAAAGGCTCTAGTTACTACTCATGGGATTCTTGCAAATAGTTTCGCTAACTGATAGTAAAATGTGTGTCTGTTTCTGCAATTTTTCCTTTGTTATTGGCTGGGTGATTGAAATATTCTGACTTATAGCAGCATTTACATTTCAGCATATGGCACACACTAGAATATAATTTTTAACCCCTTGTTGTCAACACGGTGGTTCAGAAATTTAGAGTTTTTTATCTAAGAGTCCGAACAAAGTTACTATTGCAGATGTTGAATAGTATCCCAAGATTTTCGAACTCAGTATCTGATACAGGCTTATTGTGTATTGTCTGTCACCTTTGAAAAGGTAATTAGGACAAGGCAGAACTTATTTCCGTCTTTTCATCGTCTGCAACTATAGAGGAATCTCGTTGGCCAAATAAGAATTTTCGAGATAATAGTCTTAGGTATAACCTCTTCAAACGTTCAAGAAAGAGTAATACAATACCTAAAATCGTATTATCATCACCTGTCAAGGCCTATTCACCTTTTGCTCTTTGTTCTAGGGACAAATAATACATAGATACTTTGTGGACCAACCAGTCTGACCCAGTTGGAAATTTTCCATATGATGGCTGCAAACATCTTGAGGTTTACACGAAAGTTGAGATGGAGACTCATTTAGTCGTCATAATTCATAAAATGAAATACTATCCGCTATCCGCAAAAAAATCGGACTGACGATGAGAATACAAAATTGCGGTCTGTGGACGGGATATATAGGAAGGAAAATTAGATGCGGAATGCGGGATATCTGCTACAGCTCTGAGTCCTTACGGTATTTTACCCGTATGAGCAATCTTGGTGATTAGATCTCAATTGGAAAAGTTTATATGTTTTTGTTATCTCAAAGCCAAGAGAAAAAAGAGTAATAATAGTCTGAAAACCAAAAATAAATGTCATTTTATTAATCAGGAGAGCACTAAGCAGAGTCAGAGTCGAAATTTTGAATTTTACTGCTAGATGGGAGTCCGGAAGTCGGAGTCGGAAAATTTTTGTTTAAGTGGCAAGTAGGAGTCGGTCAAAGTATGTTTCGAAATAATTTTGTGTTACTAAGGTAGGCCAGTCTGGGACTCAAAGTCGGGAGTCGGAGTCACAGAAAAATATTATTTGTTTAAGTGCGGAGTCAGGAGTCGGAGTCGGAAGTCCGAAAATTTTTGTTTAAAAGTGGCTGTCGGAGTCGTGTCAGTTCGGATATGCGAGAAAATTCATAGATTTTGATTTAGAAGGGTCACGGGGTAGGTCAGGAGTGGAGTAATCTGTGTGTGATCCGGGGGGTCTGGGATCGAGGAAAAAAAATGTTTTATTTTTACGGAACCCACGAGTCCGTCATGTATATTAAGAGTAGTATTATTTAAATTGTATATAAATAGATAAGTTAATATCAATATTAGTATATAAATCATATATTATCGAAATATATAGTATTAGTTATTATGAATAAGTTAGTATACTATTATAATATATATATATAATATATATATATATATATATAATAATATATATAGTGTCAAATATTAAAGATGTGTATGTTTAATTTAATAGTGTATCAATATATATTATAATATATAATATATATATGATGTAATATAATTAGTATAATAGTTGTATTAACTAATAAGTAATATGTATGTATTAATGATATTATAATAGTATATATAGTATATAGTAATTGGGTGACCTTATTTGTGGAAAGGAGAAATTGGCAGGTCGGGAAGTTGCAACCGAATATATATAATAAGATATGTTAATGATATATTAATATATAGTATAATATATAAATAAATTAATATTATATATATATTATAATAATATATTGAAATATAGTTTATAAATTATATATATATATAATTTAATTATATTATATATCAATATAAATAATTATATATACAATTATACTATATATATATATATATATTAATATATATATTATTATAATATATTATATATATATATATTAATATATTTAATATTATAATAATATTAATATTAGATTAATATTAATATATATATACTATATTATTATATATATATATATTATAATTAATATATATATATTTATAATTAAATATATATATATATAATAGTGGGAAAACGATGATAATTTCATTAACAGCAAAAATCTCTTCAATTCTCAATTCTCATATCTACAAAATTTACAATTAACTACATGGGAAAAAGGATATACATTATGCTGGAATGCTGGTCCAATTTAGTGCGGAGAGAAAAAAATGCTAAAAAAAAAAAAATAAAAAAAAATCTCTCAAAAAAACTACAATAGCTACCAGGCAAAAAAGAATACATTTTTGGAATCCTGGTAAAAAATTTTATAAATGAAAAAGAAAAATGTTAAATAAAAAAAAAAAAAAAATAAAAAATTATTTGTTAATATATATAAGTAATAATGATTAGTACAGAGAGCCTATTTGAGACCTTTTATTGGTTACTCGTTAAAATAAATAGACTTTCTGATTTAATTTATGCTTTTTTTTTTTTTACTAAGATACCCCAAGGGATAATACCGCACCGATGCAGGCAGGTCGGAGGTCTCTCGTTGTGCCTTCCGGGAACTACGGAGTGTTAGGGACTAATTCCCCCCCCCTCCGGGGAGGGTCTCGGAACCCCGTCTCTTGGTAATTATGAGGCTGCGCGGGGGTTCTCTCGCCCTCACCCTTTAACGGGGTATGGAAAACGTCCCCCCCTGGTGTTCCCCGTCGGCTGCGAGCCCCTACATTGCCGATTTGTAATACCTTTTACTAATATATATATAGTATATATATATATATATATATATATATATATATATATTATATATAATTATTATAATATAATATATAATAGATATATAATATATATATATTAGTACTTTATAAATATAATATATATATAGTATATATTGATATATTAATAGTATAATAATATTAAATATAGGTATTTATATATATATATATATTACTATATAATTATAAAACATTATCAGGTTAAGATCTAATAGTGATAAGAACTAATTATATTATATATAATATATATATATATATTTATACTACTATAATATGTCAAGTCACCCATGCTTCTAAAAAAACATAATAAATAGCCAATATTATAGCTATTTGTATTTATACTTATTATTTATTTTTTTTACAATATTTTTTATCCACATAACCTAAAATCTTTACATACGGAATCCCAAAAATGGTATTTTCCCTTTTCGCTGTAGCTCATTGTAGTTTTTTAGAGACTTTCTTTTATTTTTTTATTATTTTTTTTTAATATTTTTTTTTTTTATTTTTCCTTCTTTTACATTTTCCGCCTAAATATGGACCAGCAATCCAGCTATGTATTCTTTTCCCTGTAGCTATTGTAGTTTTTGAGATATCTGATTGAAAGAAGTAAATATGTTTGCTGTTAATGAATACAATATAAGCCATATATAGGTATATAATAGTATATATATATAATATAGCTATAAAATTATTATATGTTATTATAATTAATTACGGTATATATACTATATATATATAGTATTAATTAATTAATAATTGAATTAAATTATATTCATGTGCTGGTTGGAGGAACCTCAGGATGGTGCTTTAGATATTACTGAAATTAACTGATTTTTAGGGTATGTAAAAAAATGGCCAATTTTAGTAAAAATTTGACCTTAAATAAAATAGATCAATAGATCAAACTATAATCAATTATGACAAGCATCAATAGATCAATAGACACGAATGGACAGGAGGGTGCTTGGATTGTGGTTTAATTTACTGATTTACTGTTTAGGTTATGTAAAAACGTAAATTTGTGAATTATAAACATAAAAGAAGAATAAGACACTTTTATTTTATTATATTTATTTATCTTATTTAGTTTTATATTTATTTTTTTTTTCTTGATGGTTCTGAAACCCATTTATTTTCGAAATCTACAGGACCAATAACATTATACTATAAAAACGTTAGTCATTAAGGAAATTACACAAAAATATTTAATAAATCGGACCGCACCCGGAAACGCAGGCACCGTGCAGTTGTCAACGTCGCCTACTACCCTGAGTAGAACTCCGTTCTTGCATTCTTTCTCTCCTTATTCATCTTTCATCCTACTTCATTCCTCCTTCGATGTCTGTTTGTTTCTGTCTGTTGCTCTTTTTTTTTGTTGTGACTGTGTGTGCTGGGGGGTCCTAAACACCTCACACGGACTTATAACCATTCATGATTCCGAACTCTACGAACCTACGCTATAACGCTATCATACCACGACAATCATTGTTGTTATACAGAATGTGTTTATTTAAACTGCGGCCAACACGCCAAGTGGCTCCATGCGACCGGTGCCGGAGCCATAACTCAATCGGATTTTCCCATTACCAAGTCTTTCTGAGAAATTCAACTGCTGATCCTCTCACCAAATTTTCAGCCAATTACGAGAGCAACACTTTCGATTTTTAAGGCGGTCGTATGGCGTGGGTCTCCTTCGGGACCCACGGTACGCAGCGACGTTAACCTCGTACTACGGACGACGGATTACCTCACCATCTATCCACCCGTCCAAATTTTTAACAGATACCGATAATCTAATAGCCGTATGTAGATATATATGCGAACTTCCTCCGGGCAAGCCGGACATGCGAGTGAGAAACTCCCGCCGGCCCGGAATGGCTTACAATAATAATCCAAATAATATATAGTATATAATAAATAATATGAAATGTGCTAAGCATAATATTAGGAATAAGTAACTAAATCTTAATAATTACATTTCAATATTATAATTAATATAATATTAATGAATAATATAATAATAATTATAAGAATAATAATAATATATAATAATAATATGATAATGAATGAAGGGACCAGGACCGATACACAGCGAACCGATGGCTCAGTGTCACAATCTCGTCTAGAAACCAAACGAACCCGTAGAAACCGGGAGCCGGAGCCGGGAAATCGCGACCCGGAGTCGGTACTCCCGGAGTGCCGGAGGCGGCCACCACATTCGGTAGTCCGGAGTCGCGCGAGGCATACTAGCTTATGCACTTACAAGCTCGGCTCGAAATTAAGAGTCAGCTCTCAGTCGATCTCAATTTCTTTTCGATAATACGTTGCAAATAATAATAATAATAATGTGTGTTTGTGGTATTGCGATGCGCGCGCGGCACCAGCGAAACGTAATAAAACATAATTACCCACGATAATACATTGAAAATGCAATTAAACTTATCGTCAAAAAACGTAGTCCTTGATTTCAGCTAACGCTCGACTAAGGACATCAGGAGCCTCAGAGTATTCCCAAAAGTGGCGCCCGAGGTGGCCCTGATACCTACTATATATCATAAAGAGTTTAGGTGGGTTGGCTTGTTTCCGGTAGAAGTTGGCATTATAATATATATATTAATATACTATATAGAATATATAAATATCTATATCTATTTAATAGTATATTTAATATACATATTCTATAAATATATTACCTAAGTATTATATAGTATGATATATCTTATTATATATATATATATATAGATAGTAATAATATATATATATCATAAGCGTTCCATTAATATCACATTATAAATCAAATATGTTTTGATATATAAATATATATTATATATATATATATATTATATATATATACCTATATAACTATACCTATATTAGATCGGGTCAACAAAAAAATAAATGTATCACAGATTTCTGTTTGTTTTCGGGAGCACACTCTAGAATTAGTCTGATTTTCATATGGCTAATCAAAATGGCAAGCTTAGTTACCATTTCATAAAATGAAAAAGTACATGTACGTACATAGAAACTTTGCATTCTTATTTCCCAATTTCATAGAGAAATGTAATCTCTCTAAGTTGTTAATTGGCTAAAAAATGGCAATAGTATTTTTGTTGAAACTTGTAGGGCCTATATATTGGGGAAACCTCTAAAAGCTGTTAATTGGCTAAAAAATGCCAGCTTTTCCTTCATAAAATGAAAAGCCATTCGTCATAGAAACTTGATTCTTTTTCCATTTCATAGGAAATGTTGTCTTGAAATTTTGTTTTACTGGCACTACTTTTTTGTTAAAACTTGTAGGTTTGAAGATATCCATCATTTTCTAAGACCTATCCGATTCGATCTGAACCAATCTGATCCGATCCCATCCGATCCGTTCCGGTCCGATCCAATCCTGTCGGATCCGATCCAATCCGATCCGATCCGATCCGATTCCTCAAAAGTGACTTTTTATGCAAATGCCAAATAACATTGCAATACTCAATTACATCTGTTTTCCAAATTTTACTTTTTTTCATTTTCGTTTTAGTTAAAAGTGTTCTCAAATGTAAATGGTGTAAAATATATGAAGGAATTAGGAGAAAAAAAGAGCAAAGAAAGTATATAAATGATAACAAATTATGTTTAAATGCATTTTATTATTCCAAGTTGCGTTATAAAGAAGGAAGCATTATATGGAAGAAATGAAAAATATTGATTATTATTCACAATTATTAGATTAAGGTGCTAATGGCTTAGATAAGGTGGGTTTTGAAGAGTCAGGAAGAACTTCCTTCATTCAGATACAACTTGTAACATAAACTGTTGTTTATCTTCCTGTTTCGCCAAACAGAAATTGAAGTCTTGGATTAATTTATCACCCTTTCAGCTGTGTCTTTGACAATCTTAAAACATTTTACTGTTTTCTTTGCTTTTAAATAATGTTGATCAAATTTCTTAAAAAAAAATTTAAAGTTCGAGGAGAAACAAAAAAAAATCAACATCTTTGACCAATAAATAATCCATTTATTTTAGGCTGAGTGTTGTTTTACATCCCTATCATCATCACAATCATAATATCATTTTCTTTTTAGGACGTTAATCTTAGATCCATGCTTTCTATGACATTTTTTTTCCAAAGTATTATCGAAAATTGAAATTGTATCTTGCTCCGAGTTAAGATACCATCTTGTAAGATGCATCTTTTAAAATTTATGTAGAAAATTACTAATTGTATTAACGAAAGTGAGCCTGTTAATATTTTTTTATTTAGATTTCAATAATGGTAAAACACACCATGCTGTGCTGATGTACGCATTAGCGCAAAATGGCAAAGGTGGAGAGAGTTTTAACTGGATGAAAAATTGATTGAATAGTAAAGACAATGTGTAGTGATTCATTGTCATAAAAATTAACATGTGAGCTTACTATAAGTAGTGCTCCTCATAATTTTGTGTTGGATACACTTCTTTCCGAAACGTATATAAATAATTTGGATAAGAGAATGAAAACCCGAGCTCTTAAGTTTAATGATAATATTAAATTAATTATTTATGATTGGAATCTTGAAATTTGAATTAAAGTTCAACCTGATATGGATATAAATCTTGGTTGAGCTGATAACTGGCATACTAATTTCAATAGCAAAAACTGAAAGGCATTTCACATTGGTAAAAGAAAAAAGGACTTTAATTTCACAAAAGCAGAAAATGACTAGAGTCAGTTGACTTAGAAAAAGATTTGGGTGTGTTATTAGTAGAAATTTGAAATTTGGAAATAAAGCTAATAAAATGACAGTTATAAACTAAATTAATATAATATAACTTTATATCTGCATTTAATATTTTGAAATTCCTTTTGAGGAAGAAATCCCGATATTACACGGATTATTTTTTTTTTATATAAAAAATTTATTATCCTAAATAAATGCTAAAGAAATTCCCTTAGTCTAAAAACCTTTTTCTCAAAACCCTATTTTCCTAAGATTTTAAAACACAGACAAAAAATATTTATACGATTACTCTTTCAAAAGTAGTAATTTTACTTTCCTAGAAGTTTCAGACACATTTGAACTTAATTTGGTAAATTAGTTGAATAGGGAAATATTATGAAATAGCTTGTTAAGCTTATAGAGTTTCAAGAGTTCTGAGGCATAATAAGATTAAATGGCAAATATTGTAAAGAAATAAATAGGTGGCCTTGTATTATTTCTTTAGAAGTGAGAAAATTTTTTCTTACCAAATGTGACAAAATACAGGTTTTTCACACAACTTAAATAGAAAAACTTAGAGGTATAAATACAAAAACAAAGAATTAGGCTATTTCATATTTCATTCATATAAATGGGAGTTTTCTTTCATCTTACATTCTGACCGTTTATTATAATGATAATTTTAATGATATGCAATTAAATTAACTATGTTTCAATTTTTAATAAATTCATATTTTCTGCTTTCTCCTGAAATAGCAATTTCAATGAAACTACAATCTTTTTTTCAAAATGTCCTATCTAGTGAATATAGTATTGAAACCTCGGGTTTATTTAAAATAACAAAAATTTTTACAATCTCTGAATATTTTAAAACAGTTTTCATTTTTAAAAATCTTCACCATTAACTGATTTTATTGAACTCTTAAAAAATGGTTCACGGATATTATTTCTCTCAGGAAAATAAAATTTCCACATTTGAGTATCTTTATTGGTAAAGTCTAAAATTTGATGTTTTCTTATAACATTGTTAATTATGTGAAAATTTTCAAAGGCATATTTGACAAAAGAAACAGTAAAACTATATGATGTTTCATTTGTAGACGTTATGACACAATATTTTTCATATAAGAACATGAGAGAAGCGTTGAATTTTTCCCATTAACCATAAAACCTGTTAATTAGATGAAATATATCTTTTGAATATATATAATTATTCGCCCCATTTTTAATGAAGATTTCAATAATTCTGTCATTTTATATAAATCTTGATTTTTCCTAGAATATTGAAAACCATATTTTTAATCTATCAAAAAATCTCATATAACTTCTATAAATATACGCTTTTTCTTAAAATTTTCAAACATTAACAAAAAAAAATAAATTAAAGAAACTTGTAGCTGAGCTGAAGATTATCAAAAAGATCATGTAACCAATTTTGAAATTTATTTGGCGTTAAATTCTTTAAAGCAAATTTACGCATCCTTAAACATAGATATTATTATTAATCAGCAATTTTGAAAAAATATTTATTACTGCTTTGTTTGGAATCATTTGGAGCAAAATAAGATAGCCTTCTGATAACCAAAAAAACAAAAATAAATATCTATTACAATTATAATTTTTTTTCAAAAATTTAGGGGGCTCGAGAAGAACGTTTTTTGTTAATAATAAACCTTCCCCATGTTCAATATTTTGTTTTTTTAATATATCCAAATATTCATTCGTTTGAGAAACCTGAATTTTAAAAAATAAACAAATTTTCACTTAAATAAATTTATTACGTCTTCTTTCCTTAAAAATTTTAACAATTTACCAATTGTTAGAAGCTCTTAAAAGTACAAGATTTTTTTTCCTAAAACTTCAAAAACTATAATTTCAGAATTGATTGAAAATCTATTAGTGTAATATGTCCGTAACTATTAATTAAGAGTATCTAAAATGCGAAAGAGAAAGGTGAAAATTTATTTTATAACGGATAAAAAAAGGAAATTTTATAGATCAAGTTACATTTTTTTATGTAAGAAACAGAGAATTATTCCATAAACTAATTGTGTTGTCAATATGATATATTGGTATAGTCACATTAAAATCAATCAAAATATATTAAAAAGATTATCGATATAAATGAACCTGAAAAATCATTTTATGACACCTTAATAATTGTTTTCAAGGTGTAAGAGCTCGTTAATTTTTTATAAATCAGTAATAAATTTCTTTTCTTTCTTTATTTTTACTGCTCTTTTGGTAAACATTTGTGATTTATTCACAACTGACAAAAATATTTCATTAACGTTCGTGAAAACCAATGGATTATTTTTTTTTAAAATACGAAAACTACATTTAACTTCTAAAATTACGAAAAATTTTTTTCCTTAAATTATTTCAACAAATTACGAAATCTTAGAACCTCTTATAAACAAGTATATCGTAATATATCATCACCCTAAATTTTCAACACTTTGAAATTAATCTTGCAGATACAATTTTAATTTTATAAGAGGTAATATGAATTTTATAACCCCAAAGTAGTATTTCCAAATTCTGAGCATTTTGAAAAAGAAAAAATAATTTAATTTTTGAATCTGTAGATCACAGTTAAAATTCAAAAGATTGCATACTGTAAAAATTGATATACTTATTGAAGTTTTACGTCTGTTTTAGTTGTACTAATAAATTTGAGTTTGGATAATCGTTTTTAATAATAGATAAGGAATTGTCATAATGGAAGTCGGATAAAAAAATGGTTTATCAGTTCCTATTAATTGTAGAGGGTTTTTAAAAGACACTATCCGCGGTACCCGAACTCAGGAAATAACAAACAAAAATTTAACCACGTTTTCTCAATAATTCTACGCTTTTCCATACCAATCTTAACATAGTATATTATACATCATTTACACAATGTTAGGCACTCTACTAATATCAAGAATAACGATTTCCTAAAATCTCTGAACATTTGAAATATAATATTTGTGGTAAATTCAACAGTTAATGGTTTGGCTTAAAACGGATTTATTCTCTTATTCAAGCATTTTTAAACAAAAGCTAATCCAAAAGAATTAAGAGAAAATGCAAATGCTATTCCAAAAAAGCAGAAAAGTAATCTTAATACACTAAATCTTATCTAATAATGGTAATAAAGTATATGACTGTTTTTCATAAATTGAATTTCCGCTCATATTTGTTTTCTGCTTTTTTTTGTAAAATTTATTTATTTTTTAAACAACATTATTTATTTTTTTCAAAAAACAATCGCTGAAAAATATATCATTCATTAGTTGCCGGGAAAAAAAAACCTCGCTTGTTTTAATTATTATATAAAATATTCTTTTAATATATGAAAAATTAATAATAACCGCTATTCACTTAATAAATTTTTTTTCCAACAAAAATTACACTAAGTTTAGAACTTGAACATTAAAAGTTATCGTGAGGAAAGAAATCTGTGTTTTTCACTCTTTAAATAAGGTTTCAAGTAACTCTAAATATCTTGTTGTAAAATTAACTTGTGGTTAAAGATACTTAAAATAGAGTATTTTCTTTACAGAAGAGCATAAGCGACCTGAAGTTCATCAATATTTTAATAGAAAGCGAAGTTAGTGTGGTTTTCAAATTTTCATTTAACTTAAAATTGCCAATAGTTTGCTTTTTCAAACACCTTTAATGAATACCATAAAGTCTTAGAGAACAGCGTTGTAAAACTTTATTAATAATAGTTTTTAAAGGTCAACCTCTTAACTATTTTTGACACAAGTTTTTTCTTAACTTGAAATTAATAACTCCACACCTATGTTCCCTGTTTTATGTACCCCTAAACCATTCAAATATATTATCTCCACAATTTATTTTCATTTCAGTTGCTTTGGTCCTTGTTGGCAGGTTTTACATGTTTCACCTTTTAGTGAGCAAAACAAAATTATTTTTTCAAAAACTTTGCTTAATCCCATACCTGTGTAAAAAATGAACCTTCTTTTTATATATATTGTTATTTAAAGTAATTTTAATCAAAAATGATTGATATACAATTCAAGCGAAAATTTAGTAATACCAATCAAAAGTCTCCAAAACTTGTAAAATGTTTTGTGTCAAAAACTCTAAACTGCACACAAGATATAGCGAGTAAAATGGTTTTAGACGAAAATTTTTAATTTTCCTATAAATGTATACATTTTTGAATATTATTTGTTGAATCTTACAATTTGTTAGTAGTATATTTTAAAAACAGCTTTTCACCACCAATAAAATATTCTGATTAATATTTTGGTCATGCAAAATTTTTTGAAAAAAAAAAATAATAGTTGTTTTCAATGAAAATAATATTGGCCATATTAAGTTAAATAATGAGCAGAAAAAACGCGAGTCAATATTATTTTAAATAGTTTTAGGTGATCTTTAACAATGAAAGAAACTATTTTTTTAATGAACTATATAATTGATTTTAATTTTTTGAAGGATTAATTCCTAATATTATCATTAGTTAATTGAAAATAAGTTTATGAAGTCAGTAATTTTATATTTCAAAACTTCCGCTAAAACTTACTTGTTTTCTGATAATTGTATATATAAAAAAAAAAAACATTTTCTGAATATTTCTTAAAAATAATGCTTTGGGTAGTGAAATTAACTTGAAAAAATATAGTTTTCATTTCTCCTACAGAATTCTTTACCTATATAAAATCAAAAATGTTTACGCTATTTTATTTTGTTTCGACACTAAAATTTTAGAAGAACTGATCAAACGTCACCTTTTAAGGTTTCTAAATTCGTAATGTGAAATTTTTAAGAAAAAGCCTGCTGCGTCTGCTCAAAGAAAGTTAATATATTTTTTCTTAGTAAACATGGGGATATATATATATAGACCCCAATAAATGAAATATATATTTGGTTATGAGTTTTTAACCAAATATTGTTGAACCCGGCGAGGATTTTCAGCATATTTTTTTCAGCCTTAAAGAAAACGTCAATTGTGAAGAGACAACCAAATAATGCTGTTTCTAAAACTAATATGAAAATTGACAATTATATTCAAAAACAGTTCTTCTTCTCTTTTGCTTTTTGAAAACTAGCAATTAAAGCGATCAATGAACCACACATTATTTTGTGTGAGAGAGAGAGAGAGAGAGAGAGAGAGAGAACTTTAATTCTTAACAGTGATACTTATAACCTACCAAAAGATATCCTACCAAAATAAATTTTTGAACATACCTTAAAAAAGTCCAGTTAACATATAAAACATTACTTATAAAATCAATGATATTCCACAAATCTTCCAAATACTCCGTAAGCCCTTCTTTCCACAAGGACTTAATTTCCGCCCAAATAAAGCCTTGAACGTAAACAATTATTATAAATTCAACAAAAGAAAACAAAGCTCCCCTCTCTCTTTTTTGCTCTTCCGAAAGCTTCTCCAACATCCACTGTGTTCCAAACAGTTTTATAAGAAACTTTTCGACGTGTAGTGATACTATGACGAGTAAAGCTGGAATGATCATAAAATTTTCTCAGGTAAGTAGGAATATATTGGGATTATGTTGTTGTATAAAATGTTCTGATAATAATTAGTGGTTAGTTAGATTACAAAAACTAACATAAAAAAATGAGAAAGAGAAAGAAGCCATATGATCTTATAAAGACTGTTTCACCCAAACATTCTCTCTCTCTCTCTCTCTCTCTCTCCTCTCTCTCTTCTCTCTTCTCTCTTCTCTCTCGTACATGCATTGAAATTGAAATTAAAATTAAATACTACCAAACACCCAGCCACTAACTCTCAACAAAACCTAACCTGCAGTTTTTTTTAACACTACAACCACAATTCCAGTCCTTAGTGTATATAATTTAAATTATGATGAGGTTTCTGCACAACAAATAATCATAAATTTAAACTAAATCACGCAATGTAGATAAAATTATTTAAAAAGAAGCAAGAATTAACATTGATAATAATTAATAATTATAATTAGAGTACAACTAATTTCTTTATATATATAAAAAAAAAATTAGGAAAGCAAAAATGAGAATGAAAACATACTTAGGAAGAATAAATATGAAGAAGAGTGAACGATGAATTTGATGAAAGGTTTCTTCATAGAATTCCCGAATTTTGTATTTGGCGCGAAAAGGTAGGCTAGGCAATACAAGGGAAACATGGCGCCAATTTTTACAATTTCAATCAGCTGTTTGAAAGGCGCCAAACGTTTGAAACCGGGCATCCCATCATACCAAACTGTGGCCAGCAATTGCTGAATGTTTGCGTGAGCAACAAACTGTAACGGTAAATAAATGAAAAATAAATAAAGTAAATATTTATTTATTTATTTATTTATTTATTTATTTATTGATGCTAGCATTTTTCAAGACTATTTTTATACTTTTACTATAGTGAAGAACCAAGACAAATCTTATTTAATTATATTTTAGATACTTGCCAAACAAATATTGCGAAAATTTTACATACGACGCAAGACAAGAGTGTTATAATAAACATGGTCCTATTAAATATTGTCTCATTCAAGCCCTCACAACATGCAAATTAATTTAAAAAGAGACTACATAAATATTGCCTAGTGTCTAGGACTGTCTACATACCAAAAAAGATCAACTAACTCCCAAAAATGCCAAGCAGGCATTTTGTTACCTCTACAACCACTTCTTAAAGCAAGGACCAATCAAAATATAAATATGAAACAAATACAATAATGCATAACTCTGCTGTAAAATATTCAAATCATTCAAATTCAACGTATTTTTAAATGTTGCAAGAGAAACCTTAGAACAATGACCAAATTCTATATTTCCTATGGTTATTTTTTATTAATTTAGTTAAATAGAAGAACAGACAATAGACATGCTTGCAGAAATTTATGGATTTTAAACGACAATTTTCATAAAAAAAATTAACGTTTCATTCATTAAATATTTACGTTTCATGGCGAATCAAAAGTGAGTCTTTTCCTTGCATTGCGTATCAGGAATAAAAAAAAAAGGCGATCAAGCCGTGTCCACACCTATTTCTATGCCTGAACCGATCTGTAGTAATATAACGAAAAGATCATATTTGTATAAGTGTGTCAATTTGAACAAACTGCTTTACCAGAGTTGTGCGAGGTTTTATGAAAAGTCTAAGCTTGGTTTAGCATCGATACTTCAGACGCTAATGGAGGAAGTGGGCAAAACAAGCGTGTAGACGTTTTTATCGTTATAAAAATAATAATAGCAAATCTAGCTCCGTCATCAATCTTTATGTAAATTTGCAAGGTCCTGTTCACAGCTCTAAAATGCGTATCACACTGGCAACTTGAAAATAAGTAGATTAAACTTAATATGGAGGGGATATATAACAAAAAAAGTTCTCTGTTCTTCAGCATGATACATTACATGCCACAAGGATCAGAACAGTCGTGAAAGCAGCTAGAACGCGAAGTTTTTAACTTACCCGAATATACTCTCACTCGTGCAACAATGATGATACGCCCCAGGCGTAGTTTTTAACATACCCTAATAAATTCGCACACCTGCCATGCTGATAATACATCCCATTACAAACTATACGTCAACACGAAATAATTATGACTAATGCTTTTCACCAATAAGTACTTACTTCCTTTTGATTGGAATCAACAGCTTCACGCAATTTGGCAAGATGCATTGATTGTCCCTTCTCAAAAGGTGGTCCCTCTGGATCATAGTTCAGAATGATTTCCAGCTCTGAGGATGTTCTAGTGTTTTCTATTAATTCCTTAGCGAAGTGAATTACTCTAGACCTAAGTCTCTTTATATAGTATATAATATATATATAGTATATAATATATATATATTTATATATATATATATATTTTTTATTATATTATTATATTATTTTATGTATAAATATATATATAATATTATATAATATGATATAATAAATATAAGTATATATATTATATATATATATATACTGAAATGAAATTTATGTAGGCACTTATCCATTTTCATTTATTAAATAATTTCAAAACTGTTAATTGATTAATAAATTTTTAAAGTCATTATTTAATTGTTTATTTATATTTTTCTTTATTTATTAACTTACCGAGTATTCCTCTTTGAATTCATTTTCCATCCTGGAAAGTTTGGCTATCTCCTTGGTGAGAGCGAAGGCTGTAACAAACGGATCTCGACTTGAAAGGCAAATCAAAGATGGCGAACACAAGGCCCGGTAAGAATTTATGCGAGAGAGAGAATGTCTGATTGAAAATAAGAGATAATTTTTTTTTTAAAGAAAATTTTAAACTAATATTGATAAATATATCTTGCCATTGTCAATTATTGAAATTATTATATACTGCACGAGCAAGGTTTGCAATACTTCCAAAGAAGGAAAAACATTTTAAAATTTTGAGAAATGACTTATAAAACGAATTGTATAGAAGAACAATGGTAATTTAAATTTTATAAAAATTGGGAAGTCCAATATTTAGTAATAATCTTTGTGGGCTGCAAGGATTAACGGGATGATGTCACTCGTGAAACTTGCTCTACCACAAAATATCTTCACCTTCGCATTAGCAATGAATTTAGCCTAGATATTAATATTTTATTTATAAAAACCATCCGGTTTCAGTTTTTAAAAAAAAAAAAAAAAAAAAAAGCAGCGGTTTTTTTTTTTTCTTAATGAAACGTTGAAAAACCAACGGTAACACTACGGAAAGAAACCTTCCATTGTTTTCTTACCTTAAAGAATCATCGGCATTTGAGATGACACACTCATCGCAGCCACATTTGGCGTCATGGGGCATTGGGAGCGCGGCCCCTCGATCCAGCAATTGCTTCAATATTTCGTAATTATCTTTGTGGGCAGCAAGGATTAATGGAGTGATGTCACTTGTATAATTTGCTCTTATACCCTCGATCTTGCCATGACTATATATATATATATATTATATAATAATATATATAATAATAATATATAATTATAGAATAATATTACTATAGTATATTATATATATTATAGTATATATATATATATATATTAATATAATATAGTTTATTATATAAATTATATATATAGTATATATATGTATATATATTATATTTAAATATTATAGTATATATTAGTAGGGTTAGTATATTTTAAAATTTTAAGGTCGTTAGTTAACGATATATATCGACGAACAATGTAATCGATTTTTTTTTTTCGATATTGTTCAAGGAAAAAGTGCGACAAGGTTGCCAATGATTTTTTTTTTTTAATATTTCTAAGCATATATATATATAAATAGCAAATGATTTGAAAGAGTCAGGTCTCTCGGCCTCAGCGGGGACGACGGGGGGGACTCGTCCCCCCCTCTGTCCCTCCGTCGGCTCGAAGCCCCTTTACAAAATATAATAAAAAAAAAAAATAAAAAAAAAACAAATAAAAATTAACATGCATAAAAAAAAGCAACTTGTGGAAAATTTCGCGATCTTTCTATTGGGGTTTTAGCTAACACGTGACACTCTCGGCTGCAACGAGCAGAATTTTCTCGATTGTCAATTATGACATTTATTTTAACTACCTTTTAAAGGAGAAGGCCTAGTAATAGTAGTAAAGAAAGGAGTATAGTAGGATAATTTCAGAATCAGCCACATCAAGTTCATATAAGAAAGGTATAGAATAAATATATAATATAACTATATATATAATATAATATATATAATTAATATTATATATTATAATATATATATATATATATACGATATAATATATAATAATATAATTACATATATATTAAAGAATCTTACAGTTGAAAATAAACATATATATATTAATTTAAATTTTAGATTTTTTGCCCAACTTCCCCCCCCCCCTTTTTACTTCTTACTACAAATAGAACAATTTCCACATATACTATTCAAAAAAATGTTACTCATATAATAATAACATCTAACCAATCATTTTGCCAATCATAAATAAATGCATCATATAACCGTAATACCTATGTTAAACTAGTGTTTAGCCTATTGTTAATAAGATAGCAGAGAATCAGCTTTGCAATAGCTTACCCATGAAAGGCTCCCTTCTCTGTGGATTCTGCTCCTTGTGTATTCAATAAAAGTTTCAACGCTTCATACGTTTCTTCTGTTTTTAATGGCGTAGAGTAGGAATCCTTTTTAAAAAAAAAGTATAGGGTAAAAATATTTGAAGAAATTTTTAATCACAATGAATTAAAAAAAATAAATATGTTCTTTCTATTTATCTATCTATCTACTATCTATTCTTATCTATCTATCTATCAACTATCGATCTAGCTGAACTAGTACTAACCAAGCCCTCATATATACTATTCTAATGATACTTACTCGAGATGGCTTCAATTCCCTCATTCAAAAGCAAGTTGAATCATAATTCCATATTTCGTTTAATCGCAATCGCCTATAGAACGATTCTTCCTAAATGAATCGTGACGCAATATTGATGTAAATATATCTCTGCCTTTTTCTTTTGTTTCCTTCATACTTCTATTAATTATACTTTCCAGATTTATATAGTTATATAATAATATAAATTTAATATATATATATGATATATAATATAGATATATAGAGTATTATATATATATAATATATGATATATATATATAAGTTTTATATCATATATATATATATATATATATGTAATATAGGTATATATAATAAATATATAATTATAGATATTATAATATATATTATATATATATATATAATATCTACCATATAAATATATATTTGTATTGTATGTTTATAGTTTTTACTATATAGTTTATATTTGTATACCTTTAAGGTATAATATATATATATTTTTATATATATTATATATGGATATATAATACTTTTATATATAAATATATATAAGATATATATATAATATATATGATATATTATATATATATATATATATATATATAATATAGTATATTATATATATATAATTATAATAAATAATATACGTATATATATATATTTTATATCTAAAATATATATATAATATATATATATACAAAATTTATATACATATATATATAGCTCCTATAATAATATATATATATTATTATATATATATATATATGACTGATATGGACTCAAATCCCTGAATATATAAATTAACAATGAAATTTTTATTATTATTTTTATTATTATTATTTATTATTATTATTATTATTATTATTATTATTATTATTATTATTATTATTATATTATTATTATTATTATTATTATTATTTATAAAAAAAAAAAATGGATATAAATACAAAGAGAAAAAAAATAAAATAAAAAATAAAAATAAAAAATAGAATAAAAAATAAAAGGAAGAGAAATAAGTAGAAATAGAAATGAGAAAAAAATGAAAAGAATAAATAAGAATAAAAAGGAAAAGCAAAAAAATATATATATTGTCGGTAGGAGATAAAGTGGTGCAGGATAAAAGAGAGAGAGAGAGAGAGGAGAGAGAGAGAAGACGAGAGAGATCAGAAGAGAAGAGAGAGAGAGAGAGAGAGAGAGAGAAGAGAGAGAGAGAGAGAGAGATAGACAAATTAATATAAAAGAGAGAGAATAGATAGAGAGACAGACAGACAGAGAGAGAGAGATAAACATGTAGATAGATAATAGATAGATGAGAGAGACGGACAAGAGAAGAGAGAGAGACAGAAGAGAGAGAGAGAGGAGAGAGACCGACAGACAGACACAGACAACAGAGAATAGAGGATATATAGAAGATAGATTAGATAGATAAGAATAATAGATAAGAAGAGGAGGAGAAGAGAGGATACTTACTGCTTTACCATTGAACGTCTCCTTCTTTTCAACATAAAGCTGAAATTGGCTGTTCTCCTCCGAAGTCAAAATTGTTTTCGAACGTCCTTTCGTACAGATATCCGCCAGATCCTGCCTTATAAGTCGTCTTGTCATCTTTTATTCTCTTCCCCATTGTGTCGATTTCTGAAACCTGTCTCCTCTCTGTTCAATAAGTCCAGTGTAAGCTTAAAACCGGTACTTTTGAACCGGTTGTTAAAGCTTTACCGGGAAATGAACCAGTTGTTACATCGTATAACTGGGCAGAGAACCGGTTGATTAAACTTTCCGTACAATTAACCGGTTGTTATCTCGTATGACTAGCCAAAAACCTGCTAACTCGATGCTAAACAGAGAACCGTTGCTTAATTCGTACAAACGGAGTAGTGAACCGGTTGTTAAACTTTCCGTAAAATTAACCGGTTGTAACTGAATAAGTGAGCAGAGACCGGTTGATTAAACTTTGCCGCCAATGAACCAGCTGTTACATCGTATAACTGACAGAAAACCGGTTGATGAAACTTTCCTGAAAAAGAACCTTTTGTTGACTCGTATAACTCAGAGAACCGGTTGATAAAACTTTACTAGCTCATCACTGAATAAAATTAACTCACACAGTAGTTCATGCAAAACAGTATTCATTCGTAATAAAGTTAAAAACAATGACTATTACAAAAAATAAATTAAAAATTTAAATATTTAAATTTGCTAAAAATAATTTTAAATTAATTTAAATTTAATTCTATTGTAGTTTATTGAAATTAATTTATTATTAAGTTATATGAATGAACAATGAGTGCAAGATAAGGCATTTTAGCTTATTAGAAGAAAAACTGAAAAAAAATTTAAACATGCATTTATAAGTTTTAGAAAGAATAGAAATTTTTAGAAGACCTACAAGCTTTCATTATATATATATATATATATAATAAGATATATATATATATATATATATATAATTATATATAATATAAATATATATAATTATATAAATATATATATATATATATATAATTATATTTTTATATTTTCATTTGCTCTAGGATCCTCATAGGCAAATTTTTGAGTTATGACGTTCTTGCAGCAAAATGATCGATATATATATATATATAGTCGCACGAATATATATATATTATTATATAATATTATATATATATATATATATATATATATATATATATATATATATATATATAGAATATATATATATATAATATATATATATATTTCTTTCTTTCTGTCTCTTTCATCTCCTCCTTTTTGTTTCCCAAGATTGGGAGTAAGAAGCGCTTACAAGCATCGGAAAAAAGAAAAGCAGTAGGAGAGTATGACCAAATGTCGAAAAGAAAAGCCCAGCTTACCGCCCCCTCTGTACATTAATTAGTGAAGCTCTACAAAGACAGAAAATCCTACCCTAAAGCTCATGACAGCGACACCCTCACTATGGTAAATCGTCAATGTAAGGTTCATCCTTTGGCGTGTGCCACAACCATGCCCCCATACAAAACCCCGCCATTCTCTCCACATGCACCTTGATTCTCGCCTCTGCCAAACTCACCCATTTCTCTCCTCAGGCATTCGTTCACCGACTCGATCCACTTTTTCTTCTGTCCCCAGCCGGTCGGTTCCCAACACACTCTCCACGTATACATCCGCTTAACCAACCGACTATCATTCATCCTTTCCATTGTGACCAAACCATTTCAACATACTCTTATCTCTCATTTACCCCTTTCTCACACCACACAACTCTCTAATACGTTCTTTCCTCATTTATCAATTCTTCTCGCACCTAGCATGCCCCTAAGATTTCCAATCTGAACACATTGAACTTTAGATCCGTATATTCTTATTCCAGGACCATAGTCTCACTACCATACAATAACACAGGTAAACAAACATACCCTCATTAAGACTCTAGCGCACCAAGACTTAGTCCTTTACATTCACCAACCGATTAATTTGCACCAGCAACCTTCTGCCATTCACACTTTCCTACTACACTCTGCATCATCCGTTCCTTCTCATCAACACATACCCTAAATATTAAACTCAGACACTTGCTCCAGCCTCACCATCTAACAAAACTTCACACTGAGCACTGTCCTCACTCACAACCATAACCTTACTCTATCTAGTTTAACTTCAAACCCCTCCTTTAACCATTACCCGGCACACCCTACCAAATCCTCTCAAACTCTCCTTCAGATCGCCACACAGAACCAAACACCGCAAATAATAGGTAGGCACCCTCCACTCATCTCCATTCTCCATTATTCTAACACCATTTCCTGCCATCCCACTCGAATTCTTTCATAAACCCCATTCCATATAAAATTAAATAACCAAGAGACATAACACAAACCCTGTCTCACTCCACTATTAATCCTAAACAATCACCAATTGGACACCATTTATTCTTACACATCACTATCGTCATACATACCTTTGATCCATTCAGAAGCCTACCACCACACCTATATATCACTAATACCTGCCATAAGCTCCCTATTAACTCTATCATACGCCTGTGCAAATCCATAAACTAAATATAATTTATCTTCTTCTCCCTCATTTCTCAAATCATTGTTTCATGTTAAAATTTGACCCACACAATCCTCTACCACTCCTAAAACGCACCTGTTCTTGACCAATCAGTCCTTCAGTCACTCGACGCCATCTTCGACCAAATACCAGCATATACCTTCCCTACAACACTCAATAAACTTATTCCCCTATAAATTCTACAGTCCCCTTTTCTCCTCTTCCCCCTTATACTACTACCCATTACTGCGTATCAAACTTCCAGCAACAAATTCTCTCCCAATCCACTTTAACGACGATCATCCGCAGAAATCGCTAATCTAATCACTACAGATCTTCTCCCAATCCAATCAATCTACCATTCTACTCCTTCCGCCTCGTTACTCGAATTCACTAAGAGTTATTCTTTCATCTATCATTCCTGCAAATATTTTACTTGCCTTTTTAGGCTTCGTCACCCTACCCCTATTTATCCTTCTCTCTTACTAAGAACCTCATCCCCAAAATACCTATTCCTCTGACCACTCACACCCCACATTTCAACACGTACCACCATCACTATTTACTGGTACCATTAATAGTGCAATTTACGAAGTTGTTTACTTATACACACACTCCCACTCACATCCATATTCACATTCGAGTTACAAAAGCAACCAGCCCTAGAATTCATTTTATTTCAATAAGCAGATGTCCCCTTATTCTCATTCTAGAAACCGTTCGCTGTCAAATCCTTCCTCGAAGAGCTTGCCTAAATTACCTGTATTCCTCATTGCGATCCTCTTCTATACCAAAAACTAGTTCATTTTACCTCTTGTTTCTCTCTTACGTATGGCACAACTTTAGATTTCTTTTTTCCTCCTTTATATAAATTCCAAGCATCTTTCTTATTGGTAAACTCTATATCAGTTTGCTTTTAAGTACATTCACCACGCGTTAACTTAATTACCTTTAACCGCTTTCATCACCTCTCATTCCACCATCGCTGTTAACATTCTTACTCCTACTTTAGCACATCCACACACTTCTTGCACTTACGAACAATTGCTTCCTCATTGCCCCCCAGATTTGTGCAGTATAACAACTTGTCACATCCAACCGTATTACATAGCAGAGACGACCTAAGCGTTGACATACTTACCCTTATTCATCTTGCTCTAGCAAGGCGTTAAACCTTTTCACTCATTAATTTTTAGCCTAAACTCTTTCGTAGTCGACTGTGCTGGATAGAGAATTCTCGAACTTCCTCTCATGCACTCTAACCCGCAACAACTTTTTTTACAGTAGAACAAACATAATTGATCCGTAACGGCGATTTCGCTAAACGCCTCACCTACGCTTAACAATCCAACACATACTTCAACATCAACCTCTTCGAGCAACACACATAAACCCACATCTCATATCAGTACTATTGTTCACTTACATTACCATCTCTAACCCATACGACCAAACGGTTGCATTATGTAGAGACAATGTTGTATGGTTACTCTGTGTGTTATAAATGAAAGGTACCCACATTACACAACATAAACCTCTCAAGGCTTTCTAGGGCTAGAAGAAACAATCAGCCTTTCTACCATGTGCTTCATTCTTCTCCGTCCCACCCCAAAGCACCTGTTATCCCACATCCCTTTTTGATCACCTATCCAACCATGTCTAGGCGGTCCCAACATAAGACCCGAATACTGAAAGGTTTGAATCCTACTCACCACCCAATTCGCTAAAAAACATCTTCATCCAGAGTTATCCCAATAAAAAATGCTAACTCATCTTCAAACATTTCCCATCTATGACCGGACCATAGAGCGAATTCAATTCAGAAAATCCCCACACTACCTGTGAAACAACGTATTACCAAACTTAGGAGAATTTTCCCAGAAGATCGCAGTAGAATTCGTCAGAGACTCACTCCACTGACAATCACACAAAGTTGCTACCATTATCGTGCTACCACAGGTCGATTCGATTCAATGATATCCGACAAACTCCTTCAATACTCCCTCTTCTGCATTTTATGTGTCTTCCACCAATCCACCACGCACACATTCACACCGTCACCACTCAATTTCAAACCTTTCCTTTCATCTGAAGTTGTGCATCACAGCGGAAGCATAACAAAGAGTTTCCACGCCTTTCTAAATACAGCATTCACCTCCTCCTCTCTCACCTTACAATCCTACCTTTCCTCAATGACATTCCATTATACACCATGACGAGTCAAATAACAAGATTCGAACCGAAAGATTAAGAAGTCGTTTACGGCGATCACGTACCATCTCAACGAGCATCGATCAGGCATTCCTAGCAATGAGAATAGCTTTATGGGCAGACCAACTCCAACTACCACCGCCCCTAAGCGATTCTAACGACACGTCTGGACATACGATGTGGAAATCTTCTCCCCCGCCATCACAGGATTATGTAAGTAGTAGAAGAGATTCTGTAATGTTATCTAGAAGTGGTGTTACAATTATACTCATTAGTTATATTGATATGTTGGAAAACCGTAAGAGTAGCTATATGATAGATTGCCTATAGTCTTATTTTAGTTGTGAAGAAAAATAAAGAACGCAAAAAGAGAAAAACTCGCACCATTTAAAAATGATTAATAATTACATCGCTGTCGAGTATGCTTACCTCTCCTCGGTTATATGAGATATATAGTAGTATAAATAAATATAGAAGATTACCCTATATAGGAATATTACATTATGATAATACAATTGAAATAAATAAAAATATATGTATAAATAATTATATATATATAAATATTATGATAAAAGATAGATAATATATATTATTAAATAAATTTATATTTAATTTCATATTATAGTATTTTATTATAGCAACAGGTATGAATGATTAAAGTGCGGACTTTCTATTATATTATTTTATATATATATAGAGTGGTCTTTAACTTCGAGCTTCTTACAACTGCTCCTACTCGAACCCGCCAGTCTTCGAACTAGTCCGTCAATTTAATTCCCTATTTTTTTTTTTTTTTTTTTTTTTTTTTTTTTTTTTTTTGCTCAGTCTCACAAAAAAAATCACTGCTTAATTCTGATCAACTCGTCCTTACAATTCCTATTTTTTGAAAACTCTGGCTCTTCCACCTTAAAAAGTCCTTGGTATCGGGCATGTCCGTCTTTGGTTTATATACATTACCCAGTTGTTGGGCCCCAACCCAAAAAAATAATTGCGGCGCAATCGCCAATCGCAATTGCGTTGAATAATTCGATCGTTCACCGCAAACGCAATTGCGTAGTACCGCGATATGCAAGGTCGCAACCGCATTCGCAAAACCTCAACTATTGTACTTATAATAGTACTCAAAACATTAGTATTAATCCGATGAGCTTCCTCAGCAGAATATGTATATAATAGATTATATTATTACTATTAGTATGTATGTTATATATAATATATTAGGGTATATAAGTATTATTTTATAATTATTATTATATATTAGTAGTAATAATTTATATATATATTTACTATTATCATAGTATGAGTATATAATACAGTTAGTTTATTTATTATATAGTATTTAAAGTATACTATATTATTAAAGAAGTATTATTTATATTTATGAAGTTATGTTTTTATTATATAATGATTATTTTTTATTCGGATTATATATATATTTATATGAGGTATTAGTATTTATATATTTATTATTGATAGTTTTCATAAATAATTTGTTATTAATAAGTATTTATTTTTGTACTTTTATTTCAAAATATATATAGAAATATAAGTTTATATATTGATAGTTGTAATTTTTGTTTTATTATATATGTTGTATTATTTATATAGTTATTTATATTATATATATTATACTATATATATATATATAGTTTAGGTTAGGTCAGGTAGTAATAGTGATATCTATGATTTATTAGTTGAATTTTAACTCTAGTGTATATTTGTATGTAGACTTATATAATATATTTATATAGTTATAAAATAGAATTATTCTTATATATTATTATATTATATATATAGGGGTTATTGGTATAGTAATTAGTGTTTATGGTATTATTAGGGTATATAGTATGAGTATATATTATATATATATTGATTATATTAGGATTAAATTGCTGATCTTTTATTGGAATTTGATGTTAATACTCATATTGTTTTTTATATTTATTTGTTTTTAATCTTATGCGATACAGAATATATATATTATATATATATCTATAGATATATATTATATATATATAGTATATAGTATATATTATTATCTTTATATAATAGTTTATTATAGTATAGTATAGTATTATATATAAATATTATATTATATTATATAGTGTAATATTTATTTATATTATATATATTTTTATTAGATTATTTGATTATTTCTATTAGGTATATATGGTTAGTAAATTTTAGGGTATAATAGTTATTATATATATACCGTATTTATTTATAT
>JABUQX010086487.1:0-17500 GCA_015478945.1 Trachelipus rathkii
AAGAGAGATAGTAAGATACTCTCAAAAGGCGTGAAATCTGTTCTGTAGAACAGTAGCAGAAGCACAAGATTATTGTAGTGGAAGGAAGAAAGATTTTAAGCCACAGAACATCGAAATTAGGAGATTCGAGATTCGAGATTCACGATTCCATTTGAGGTAAATGTTGCTGATATTGAAATTGATTTACAAGAGAAACTTGTTGAATTGCGGTCTGATGAGACAGTCCTGTCAATTCAAAAAAGGAAAGCATGATGTATGGAAGAATAGGGAAATTGCATGTAAATATCCGCTTTTATGGGAGAATGCTAAAATGTATGTCATTGTTTTCCCCATCATCTTATCTTGCGGAATCTGTCTCGAGTCGTGTAACACAGCTAACAAAAAATCGTAATCGACTTGATAAGAGTAAAAAGGGGTGATCTTCGTCCGACTCACAAAATTGGAACCAATATTAAAATGCTAATATCAAAACATCAGCCACAAGGATATCATTAGTAGGGCCTATTAGTAGGGATCCCATTTCATAACATAAGAATAAATTTGTTGTTTGAAATAGTATTTTTTTTTTTAAAATTTTTTTTTACTAATTCTATCATTACATGTAAAGATATGTTTCAGTTTCTTTTTCAAAATTTGTAATTTAGATTTTATTTGTTATACTGGATTGGATTAATTATTAGTTTTTACTAACCTTACAAATAAATATTTAATTTAGAAATAATACATTTAAGTATATGAGGTCCACATACGTAAAGTTAAGAGTCAGGGAGGTTTACAAGCAAAGAAAGATTTGAAACCCCTGATCTCGACGAAACTCCAAACAGATATCTTCGGAGAACTTCTTGACTACATCTACCTCTAACTGCTTGATTGTTTCTTGTCTGTTTGGGCATACAATTTTAAGTCATCCATATAAAACAGGTGAAATTAGTTTGTTAGATTTCTAGCTATGTGGGTTAATTAAATATCCTTATTGTAATTTATTTATTAGATTGCTTAAAGGCTTATATTTGCATATTTAAGCTTATGTTTTTTATTAAGTTTCCTCTATAATTACCTTTAAAGCTGCAGTCTCAACACTTAAATAATTTTATATGTTAAATAGTTTTGTTTTTATTTGCGTGCTTAAGCATATGTATTTTCAAGTTACGTCTTCTATTTCATTTATGGCTAAAATGAACACATTTAAAAAGTTTTATATTGTATGCTTATTAAGCATGTGTCTTTTTAAGCTTGATTTGAGGTTACATTCATAGTTACACTCGACACTCGCCTTGTATGCGTAAGCATGTGCACTTTTAAACTACTTTTAAAATTACATTCGTAGTTGCACTCAGAACACTTAAATAATTTTGTATTTGCATGCTTAAGCATATGCCTTTTTAAGTCTTGTCTTTCATTACATTCATAGCTACAGTGAGCACATTTAAAAAGTTTTATATTTGTATGCTTATAAAGCATGTGTCTTTTTAATCTTGATTTAAGGTTACATTCATAGTCACACTCGGCACATTTAAAACGCTTTTGATTTTTTTTCTTTCACTCCTCGAAGGGAGGTATTTATCCCTCATCCGGGTCCAAACCTCAGACCTAAGGATGAGGGATTTTGTTCACCCCCCAGCACCCCTGAACATGTGCCTGAAGTGCGCAGAATGGCACCCCATATCTTCCGCGGAGCCCACATAAATTCCCCCCAAGGCAGGGACAACTCGCCATCCATGCACGCGTCACCCGAATTCTCATTCCGTTTGTCAGTACCCGGTCACTCCGAGCTGTTCAGATTTCTCGCCCGAGACACCGACCCGTCGGAACTGGTCCCGCTAAGAACGCTTCAAGCGTAGTCCAAAGCACCCGGTTTTCTCATCCATAATTGCTGAGTCTCAAATGAATGAGTCACAGGAGATTCCACTCTCCATCAGCGGGACTCGAACATTGGACACCGCGTCGCAGCGTTAGCAAATAACCGGACGCTCCAACCACTAGGCCATCCACGTCCTCAAAAAAACCAGCCCAACAGCGTAAGCGAATCAGTTTTGACGTACGGGGAATCGAACTTTCATTGCTGGGGGACTAGCATGAGATTGTACGAAACGAGACAGGATTTCGGGGAGGGCAGGATGCGTGGGAAGAGGCCATCCGAAAAAACCCAGGGAAAGGGTGAGAAGCAATCCGCCCTCTGGAAACGGAATGCCACACAACCACCCCAGTGCACAATGAACCGGAGTTGCTGGTTTCTTCTCCAGACCATTATATCATTTCTCTCGAAAATTCGAGGTGTACCGAAATTTATTGATATTGCTGATGGATCCAGTGAACTGTGGCAAGCATTTCACCCACCTGACAGCCCACCTAATGGAGGGTCTGGTTTGGGTGTTAGTTGTTTCTTCGCTCTAGGACACTGCAGGGCAGGGCAGTATACCCTGCCCAACAGTGTCCCAGAGAGCCCCCCCACCAACGACAAGGTAAACAACTGCATTTTGATGCGAATGCATGTATGTGTTCATTTAGGTTTCCTTTCTGACTGCACTCAAAGCCACACTCCAAACACTTAAATAATTTTATATTTGCGTGCTTAAGCATATGTAACTTCAAGCTTTCTTTACGATTACATTCATAGGTGCATTCAGAACATTTAAATAATTTTATATTTGTATGATTAACTTGCATGTGTGTTTTCATGCTATGTCTCTGAATACATTCATAGTTACACTCTGCACATTTAAATAGTTTTATATTTGCATGCTTAAGCATGTGCCTTTTAAAGTTTCCTTTGCGATTACTTTCAAACCTACACTCAGCACATTTAAAAACTTTTACATTTTCATGATTAAGCATATGTATTTTCATGCTTAATTTGTGATTACATTCATAGGCGCACTTAGAACATTTAAATAACTTTGTATTTGCATGAATACGCATGTGTACATCTAGGTGTGCCTTCTGATTAGATTCATAGCTGCACTCAGAACATTTAAATAATTTGATATTTTCATGCTTGAGAATGTGTAATTTTAGGCTTCCTTTGCAATTACTTTCATAGCTGCACTCAGAACATTTAAATAATTTGACATTTGAATGCTTATGAAGCATATGACTTTTTAAGTTACCTTTACGAATACATTCATAGTTGCATTCAGAACATTTAAATAATTTGACATTTGAATGCTTATGAAGCATATGACTTTTTAAGTTACCTTTACGAATACATTCATAGTTGCATTCAGAACAATTAAATAATTTTGGTGTATTTTGATGCGTAAGCATATGACTTTTTAAGCTATCTTTACGATTACATTCAAAGTTGCATTCAGAACATTTAAATAATTTTGTATTTTGGTGCGTAAGCTCATGTCTTTTCATGTCCGTTTTATGAATACTTTCATAGTTGCATTTAGAACATTGAAATAATTTTGTATTTTGGTGCGTCAGCACATGCCTTTTTATACTTGTTTTATGATTACTTTCATAGTTGCATTCAGAACATTTAAACAATTTTGTATTTTGGTGCGTAAGCATATGCCTTTTTATGTTCGTTTTATGATTACTTTCATAGTTGCATTCAGAACATTTAAATAATTTTGTTTTGAGGTGTGTTAAGCGGTGGGAACACAAACTTGACTTCCATTTACTTTCATAATTGCATTGAGAACATTTAAACTTTTTTTCTTTATGAGATATTAAGTGATGATCTAACTCAGCTTTGCATTGAAATTTTAAACCACAAAAAGCACAATTAAATTTCTTCAATCTTTCAATCCCAATCATATTCACTGGTGTTCCTGACTTCTGAGATCCACATTTTAAAGAACCTTTCTTGCTATGGTCCCCATCATCACGTGTTAACCTCTGCAAAATAAATAAAATTATAAAATACATTTTGTAAACAAACTCAAAACAAAATGTCAAATTAATACGATAAACAAAAATACTGAAGTTTTTCAGTTTAGATTCAACACTAAAATTATATACTTTTGTCAGATTAAACGAGAGATTTACAATGCAGCAGGGCGGGATGAAAAAAACATGTTTTTAAAAACAAAAACCAAGAAAAAAAAACTTTTGTTTGTTTTTTATACCTTTAAAATCAATATTTGAATTTTTTTTAAGACATAGTATTTACATCACTTATATTATTGTTTTTATGTTTTTCAGCCAAAATATTTACATTAAGCACTAAAAAAAAACTGATTTAATTTTAAATATACATTTTTTCCCTTTTCTTGTTTACTTCACTTCCCATAGCACCACTTCGCTAGGAAAGGGGCTGAGACTACCCTAATGGGTTTGAAACCCATTTGTGGTCTTTTAAAAAACCATATGAAAGAACAAATGGTACTTTAGGAAATGATTTCTTATTAACAAAGAGAACTGCTTGGAACTTTTTCCAATTCCTAAAGAAAAGTTTAGTAAACCCTGTGGTTTGGCTGTGCTGATAGAAATAAAGAAATAAGTATTTTAAAACTACAATCCATCTATACAGTGGCATACAAGCCGCCAGAGGACCTCCGCCATACCACTATAAATTATTACAAGTATTTAAATTAGGTAAAACGAACCTTTATTTCCTTTTCACTCAACTTTTTGAGAAGCACCAAAGGAAACTTTGAAGCAACAAGTTTGGCAAAGAATTTTCCTTCTTCTGATTCAAATTGTTCCTCTGAGCACTTTTCACTTCCTTTCTTTAATAATGAAGAAACCTTCCTCAGGTTCAACAATTTATGTATAAAAGATTTTAATAATAATAATAATAATAATAATAATAATAATAATAATAATAATAATAATAATAATAATAATAATAATAATAATAATAATAATAATAATAATAATAATAATAATATTTTTATTTTTATTTTTTTTATTATTATTTTTTTTTTGAGTTATGTACAGGGATCTCCACAGCACACAAGAATGCGGCTAGACCGTGTTAGCAAACTAACGACAGGGGAAATCCCTAACGAAACGAAAGAGAAACAAGGCTGAGATGGTTAGATCTTATACAAGATGTTCAGTTCCAAAAGTAAAGCAAAATCCAATCATCGACGAAATGAGACGATTAGGGATAAAGGTGTGTGGTGAAGGTGGTGTAAAGGTGGATAGTTACCGTCAGGAAAGAACTTGCTTCTAAGGGTCGAGATGGCAATGCAATCCACAAAGAGATGAACGACTGTGAGAGGACAACTGGAGGAGCAAAAGGGGCATCAGGCGGGAATACCCCCCGAGACATAAGAAATCATGAGTGAGATTGTATGACCAAGACGCCAAACGAGCCAGGACGCACCTCCAGGAAGCGGACTCTTCCCTAACTTAGAGTGAGACTGCTTAGTGCCGCCCCAAGGACGGGTTTTTTGGAACATTCCCGAAGTTTTGGCGCCATGAGCATCATCCGCCCAACATGACTGCCAGCCAGAGAGGAAGCTCCGACGCAAAGAGATGGAGAAATCTGAAGCAGGGAAATGGCCCAGGCGCACAGCAGGAGGAAGGTATTGGGCACACGACACCCAGTGTGCAGCCGCCTGTTTGGCTTCCCCATTGGCCCGTTCGTTACCAGGAACACCCACATGGGAGGGAACCCAACAGAACTCAATGTAGTGGTTCTGCGCAGGTAACAAGCAGAGGGACTGTTGAATGGCACAGACCAAAGGGTTACGGGTTGACCGATCAAGCAACGACTGGAGAGCGCTCCGAGAACAAGAAAAGATGGTATAATTACCCCCACGGGCGAAGGAACTGATTCTGTTCACCGCCATAGACATTGCTATTAGTTCAGCCGAAAAAATAGACAAATAGGATGGAAGGGTGTGGGATACAGTGATGTCAAGATGATGATGATGATGATGATGATGATAATTTTTTTTTTTTTTGAGTGGATGTACAGGGATCTCCACAGCACACAAGAATGCGGCTATGACCGTGTTAGCAAACTAACGACAGGGAAATCCCTAACGAAACGAAAGAGGAACAAGGCTGAGATGGTTAGATCTTATACAAGATGTTCAGGTCCAAGAGGAAGGCAAAAATGCGATCACTACGAAAATGAGATGATTCGGATAAGATGTGCTGAAGGCGATGCTGAAGAGGTATAGTTAGCACGTCAGGAAAGAACTTGCTACGAAGGGTCGAGATGGCAACGCAATCCACAAAGAGATGAACAACGGTGAGAGGACAACTGGAGGAGCAAAATGGGCAGGTCGGGGGAACCCCCCGCGACATAAGAAATCCATGGGTGAGATTTGTATGACCAAGAAGCAATCGAGCCAGGACCACCTCCAGGAGGCGACTCTTCCTACAAGATGAAGACCACCGGCCAAGGACGGGTTTGACATTCCGAAGTTTGGCGCTACGAGCATCCTCCGCCCAGCATGACTGCCAGCCAGAGAGGAAGCCCCTAAGCAAAAGAGATAGAGAAATCTGTAGCAAGTGAATGGCCCAGGCGCACAGCAGGAGGAGGGTAACGGGCACTCGACACCCTGTGTGCAGCCGCCCGTTTGGCCTCCCTCATCGGCCCGTTCGTTGCCAGGAACACCCACATGGGAGGAAACCCAACAGAACTCAATGTTGTAGTGCTGCGCTGGTAACAAGCAGAGGGACTGTTGAATGGCACAGACCAACGGGTTACGGGTGACCGGTCAAGCAACGACTGGAGAGCGCTCCGAGAATCCGAGAAGATCGTATAATTACCCCCACGGGCGAAGGTACTGATCCTGTTCACCGCCAAGGACATTGCTATTAGTTCAGCTGAGAAAACATACAAATAGGGTGGAAGGGTATGGGATACAGTGATGTCCGGAAACACAGCTGAAGCTCCCACCCCTTCCTCCGTCTTTGAACCATCGGTGTAAACCGCTATAGAGTCGCTATGGACCTCCGCGTGAGATACAAAGGAATCCCTCAACAGCACCGGGTGTGCCTCCGATTTATTCAAAGACTGGATCCCACTGCAGAGAGCAGGGGGCGGAGAGACCCACTGGGAACGGGTAGAGGTAAAATCAAATTGCATGACCGCTCGCTGAGGAAGGTCGAGGAAAGCGAAGATGGAAGTAACAACCCCAGCAAATGGCCAATAAGAAGGGTTGTGACGGACACGCTCTATGATAGATGTCAAGTTTTCGACGTGGAAAATGTAAAGCCACGCGCAGAGCACCAAGAGGAAACCCTATCGATGGCAACCTGAAGTTGACGTTCCATACAAGGAAGTTTAGCACCAGAGATGTACAGGGCAAGATCGTCAACATAGATGGAGCAGCGCACTGACGGCGGGAAGGAATCGACAACACCATTGAAACCAATAGCGAAAAGCAACACGCTCAGTACACTGCCCTGCGGCACCCTTCGTCCAGGACAAAACACCTCGACAGCGTGGCACCACAACGGACCTGAAACGAACGGTCCGACATCAACAACTGAAGGAATAGGGGAAGTTGCCCCCTAAGTCCCAAAGAGTGGAGGCTCCGCAAAACCCCCAACCTCCACGTGCTATCATACGCCTTTTCGAGGTCAAAGAAGACGGCCAGGGTCATTTTGTTGGAAGCTAAAAGACTCACGAATGTCGTGATCCAACCGAAGGAGAGGATCCTGAGTCGAGCGATGGCGACGAAAAAAAAATTGGTAGTCGGAAAATGCATGGAGTTGCTCCAACGTGGAAACAAGACGAGGAAGCCACCAATCTCTCCATGAGCTTACATGTATTGCAGGTCAATGAAATAGGGCGATGGTTATCGGAAGAAGTCGGATCCTTCCCAGGTTTGGGAATGGGGACAATATATGCAGTAGACCAGAAGGGAGGGAAGACCCCCTCCACCCATATTCTATTGTATAAGCCGAGAAGGAAGGCAATGGAGATGGATGTGCATGTCGAAGCATCTGAAAGGAGATGTCGTCAGGGCCAGGCGCTCCATCCCCGCAAAGCTTGAGGGCGTCTAGGAACTCGGCCCTGGTGAATAGCCGGTTGTATGGAAGGTCTGTTCCAGGCGGAACAGAAAAATCAGGAAACTCCACCCGCAAACGACTAGAACGAAAAGGTTCAGGATAACGGGAGCCGCTGGAGCAGGACGCGAAGTGGTAACCCAACTCGTCCGCCACAACTCCGGGAGCAGAGATGACATCAGAAGTTTGCGGGCCATAAAGCGAGGATAATAGGCGGATCAGCATGGTGTTTTCGGGAAATTTTTCGAACCTTTTTATGGACTGAAGATACCGGCGTAGAAGAATTAACGGTGGAAGCATATGTGCGAAAATACTGTTTCCGCGTACGGCGATTAATACGCCGAGAACGGGCCGCCGAAGCCTTAAACAGAATCAAGTTTGAAGGTGTGGGAGTCTGTTTATACAGCTTATATAACTTACGCTTTTCACGATTAGCCCGAGCACACTCCTGGTTCCACCAGGGGGTTGTTGATTTTCGGGTCCCAGATGAACGGGGTATATGCTCCGTTGCCGCCTGAAGGATAACTTCCTGAAAGTAAGTGGAGGCATCCGCCGGTGACGGGAACACGTTAGTTGCAGGAAAGATGGAAAAGTAAGTGGCATGATGAAAGGAAGACCAGTCTGCCCTGTCATAGCGCCAGCCAGAATAAGGTGGTAGCTGCGGACTGGGGCCGAAGGATGGTATCACGATAGGGTGTGGTCACTACCACAGAGGAAGGACGACCGACGCCGAAAAAAAAAAAAACCCCTTTTTTTTTTTTCCCCCAACCACCCAAAACGATCTAAAGACGAGATGGAACACAACGAGACGTCAACACAGGAAGAGTGCCTGTATCAAAACGTTCAAAGGTGGAAGGCCCGTGTTGAGACATCCCAATGAAAATCCTGCAAAATACTCATACAACCAACCGGCATTGGGGTGACGTAACAGAGTCACCCAAAAGGTATGGCGAAAAGTTAAAGTCACCGAGAACCAACATGGCTGTGGGAGACACGTGAAAAAATCGACGAGGTCTTTCTTGGTATATTTACAGCTGGGCGCCAGGTACACCGAGCACAGCGTAAGCGGCGCGTCAAGATGGATACGAGCCGCCACGGCATGCAGCGGAGTAGAGAGTGGAATGGGAGTAAATGGAACAGACTCGTGAAGCAGGATCGCTGCCCCACCTCTGTCGCTGGTTCCACGATTCAGGGAAATAAGGGGCTCCCTGTACCGGGAAGGTTGTAAAAGGTCACGGCCACGAAGTTGCAACTCCTGTAAACAAACAGCCAAGGGCTGATGATCTACAAGTAATCTCTTCAGCTCTTCGTAATTAGGAAAGTATCCGCGGCAGTTCCATTGGATGAACGTGCCATATAACGGTAATAATCATGGGTCAGGACGATCCGTGGACAATAGTCACGATGGTTTTGGGATGATTGGCAGCTCCTCCTCAGAGGTTACAAGGCGGAGGTCCCGTGAAGTCGTCGGACGTACCCACCGACAGGCACCTCACCAACCCCGGAGGGAGAGGAAGATCACGCAGCAGGATATGTGTGGACCCCCCTGTTTACGAGAGGGGTTCCTGGGCACAACCTGGGCACATCAGGAGAGGGCGCGCCAAGTCACACTCCACATTTCGAAAATCCCTCCCCTCAGACGCACCCCTGCCAGACTTCTTAAAGCCGGGAAGGGGGACGCGTCTTGCCAGGAGGCGCCCTAACAAAGGCTGGGGAAGATGGAAGAGGATGACAAGTAGGAACGGTGTCGGCGGGAGTGAGATGAGACACATCGGATGACAAGGGTACTGGCGTCAGTAGGTAAAATCCCGGAAGCGGTCCGCGCTCGAGAAGAGCCAGAAGGCTCCGTCGACAGGACCGAAGTCAAAGGGGTGGAGGGGAAGAGGCAGGAAGGGAAGACTCCTCCATCCTCCTGCATCCACCAGCAGCCAACCCAACCTCAACACACATCGAAGCGGAGCCACGTCTACCCGAAGGAAGACTGCGAGCGGGCGAGGTGTCCCTCAGGTGGGACAACAGTGTCAGCAGGACAGTGTCAGCACGTGACACCCCCACGGAAGAGTAGTCCGAAGAGTCCATTGTGGCATCCGAAAAAGTTTCAGAATCGCTCGAATAGTGCAGAAGCGAAAGGGGGCTTAGGCGGAGTAAGTAGTAAATTATCAGAACGGGCAGAGGGCGGACCACTGGGCCGAGATCGGCCACGCGGGTTGTCAGCGCGGCGAGCCCGTTTAGGCAGGACAGAGACAGGGCCCCCAGTACAAACGGGATCCTTCTGCTTCAAGAAGTCCGCGGCCCGATAAGCAAGCGAGTTAAGGATGTCTGTCCCCGGGAAGATCCGCCCCTGGACGGACTCCTCAGCAACCGGTTAAGAGGGACTTGGGTGGTTCCCCCGGCGAAACAGAGCAGGGCGTTTCCGGGAGACGGTACAGGTAGGCCCCGACGAGGCACATGGACGATTGCCATCGACCTCAGAAGCGGAACTTATCGCAAAATCAGATATCCCTTGGGAGCTGCATGGACCTCTACAAGGAGAGGAGCATGAGAGAGGGTCGTGTGTGTCGGCAAAGAACGACGAGTGGGCCGGCGGACCATTTCGGGAGAGTTGGGAGGACAATTGTCCAGAGCCTCAGAAACCACCGAAACAGGGGATCCGGTAACCGGCACGGAAGGCCGAACGGTCGAACGTGAAAGCGGAACAAGCTCCGGACACAACTCGCACGGGGGCGATGAGCAACGGAAGAGGCAACCGCAGATGGAGTGGACGCTGCCGCAGCATAAGATAGAGGAAGATGAGCCAGCTTCTCTCTCGCCCGGCGGGTAGCCTCACGACGGTCAAACTTATGAATGGCGCACTGCTCCAGGATTTCCTCTCCAAGGCGAAAAGGGGCAGGTGGACAGAGGAGGCCGGGTGTGGCCCTTACAGTTAGAAGCAACATGGAGATCTCTTGTCAACAGTTTTCGGAGTGGAGAGACACTCCACATGTGACAGATGGTCCTTGGGGAGACCGACAAATTTCTGGGGTGACCAATTTTATGGCACTTGAAAACATCTTTCTCGGAATGGCACAATAAGTCCCGAACGTGTGCAATGTTAAAACAAGTTTTACCTTGGATGGGGGAAAGGCCAGAGAAGGTAAGTAACCCGACGAGGGTTCGCTTTGAGGGGTTCAGTACCTTACGAGAGGGAACCGATAAAGCGTCGGTGATAAGGCACGTGGTGAGCCTGTAAATGAGTTAGGATGTCAATTGAAGCATCGGAACAGAACTCCGGCGCATATATGGTACCCTTCGACGTGTTACCGGACATCATCAAGGTTTAGAAAGACGGGAACTTCCCAGATGGGAATAGGGAAGCAGGACGTTTGCTCTGGTACGAGAGGCAGCACGAACCAAGAGGGAACCGTTTTTCCTCATTGGCGTAGCCTGTTGGCTCAGTAAGTTTTTGGAGAGGCCAGCTTCCAAAGCATCAACTAAGGATGAGCTGGCTCCACAAGAGTCAGTGGACGAGAGACGTTTGAATGTAAATAAAAATAAAGCGGGTAAGAATCAAAACCCGGGACCCCTGGAGGGGGGTTGGCGAACGTGATCGTCGGCGTTGGTGTATACTGGCGTTTAGGAATGGAACCCCGCTGACGCAGGGGCTCCTGGAACGGCAAACGTAAAGACGGAGAGACAAGGGTATTCTGAGAGGCCACAACAGCCTCACCTGGTCTAGAAGGGGTAGTCCTAGAAACGGGACCGTTACGTAAGACGATAAGGGGTGGGTGGGGTGGAGTACCAAACCATTTCATACAACAAGGGCGTCAAAGCCCCTGCTGGTCGCAGGCCTGGAAACGGCCAGGGAGGGGACGGGTTGGGGACCCGCCAGATGGTATTGCCGCCTTTCTGGAAAACGGTAAACTTTTTAGATTTTCTTCCCATGAAAAATACTCCCGCAAACATCAAGCACAGCAAAATAAATAAACACAAATTCAATAACACAAATGATGAAATAGAAACATAAATCCCGGCAGCGTAACCGCGCAGAACCGCGCCTACCACAGGCCCAGAGCTACATACCTCCCCCCTAGAAACCCCACCCACCCGGTAGGGTGGGCCATGGGTGTGGAATCGGAAAAGCCCCCCCGAAACTCCGCGTCAGTCCCCAAGATGGAAAAACAAGCGTGCACCACACGGATAAGACGCGAGGCCCAGATTAAGCGCCCAAGTGCAGGACAGCCTCCCCAGTGGTTAGCCAAAGGTTCGGGACCCCAACAATAGGCGGCCCGGAGAAAGGCAAACAAAACCGGTTTTAACCTGTACCCTCACCTCCACGCAGGAAGGAGGGCAAGATGGGCGCATGACACACAGAGACAACAGCCCGGTAGCCACCAGGAAGCAGGGGAATGGGGAAAAAACAACAAAGGACTCTGCAGAACCGAGAGAGATCAGGGATCGTAGGGTAGTACGTACAGAAAACGGAGGAGAAGGGACAGAAACTGAGGAAGGGAAGGGTAAGGGAAACGGAATAATAAAATAATAATAATAATAATAATATATAATAATAAAATAAAAAGAAACAAAGAACACAAATGGAAAGGAAGGGGGAACCACAAAAAGTGGGAAAAATCAAGAAAAAACAAAAAACGTAACACACTTCGCAATACCATTCGGAAAAGGTAATCTGAGCCCCCCCACCCCGACAAGGTGGGGTACGTTAACGTGGGGGGTAATGAATAATAATAATAATAATTATAATAATGAATAATAATAATATAATATATAATAATAATAATAATAATAATATAATAATAATAAATAATAAATAATACTAATAATAAATAATAATAAATATAATAATAATAATAATATAAAATATATATATAGTATATATATATATATATATATAATATATTATATATATATTATATATATATATATCTATATAATATATATAATATATATATATATAATATAATAATATATTAATATATATATATATACTATATATACTATATATATATATATAAATAATATATATAATATATATATATATAAATAAGTTCTTTTCTTTCTTTCTTTCTTTACCTTCCTCTCTCTCCCCAAGACTGGGATAAGGTGCGCTACAAGCATCGGAAAAGAAAAGCAGTAGGAGAGTATGACAAATTATGAAAACTCGTCCAGGACAGAAAATCCACCCTAGAGCTATTCATGGGACCACGACGGGCCCTCACTATGGTAAATCGTCCAATGTAAAGGTTCATCCCCTGGTCCAGGTGGGCCACAACCATGCCCATATACAAAACCCGCCATGCTCTCCTATCATGCACCTTTATTTTCTCGCCTCTGCAAACTCAATTTCTCTCCTTCAGACATTCGTTCACCGCAACTCGATCCACTTTCTCTTCGGTCTTCCCCAGCCGTCGGTTCCCAACACACTCACCACTATACATCCGCTTAACCAACCGACCATCTTCATCCCTTTCCACATGACCAAACCACAACATATCTTCATTTATTCTCTCATTTACCCTTCTTCACACACACACAACTCTCTAATAAGTTCAATTCCTCATTTTATAAATTCTTTTCACACCTAGCATCCTCCTAGATTGTCCATCTGAAACCATTGAAAACTTTAATCTATACTTCTTATTCTAGACCATAGTCTCACTACCATACAATAACATAGGTAACAGCATATACCCTCATACAAACCACTAGCGCACTCAAGACTTAAGTCCCTTTACAATTCACCAACCAGATTTAAATTGCAACCACAACCTTCCTGCGCATCCAACTTTCCTACTTACACTCTGCATCATCCTTCCCTTCTCATCAACACATAGCCCTAATATTTAAACCTCAGACACTTGCTCCCAGCTGCTCACTCATCTAACAATAACTACACACTGAGGACTGTCCTCACTCACAAACCATAACCCCTAACTCCTATCTACGTTTACTTTCAAACCCCTCCTTTTTACATACCCTGCTCAATCTCTCTACCAATCCTCTCAATCCCTCTTATTCGCCACACAGTACCAAATCATCTGCATATAATAGGTCTAGGTGCTTACGTCCTCCCTCTCTCCATTCTCGCTCATGTCTACACATTTCCTGCCATCTCACCCACCTCGAATTCTTTCATAACCCATCCATATTCAAATTGAATAACCAAGGAGACCATAACAAACCCTGTCTCACTCATATATATATATATAAATAATATATATTAATATAATATATATATAGTATTATATATATATAGTATATAATATATATTATATATATACTATATATAATATAAAATATATGTAATATATAATTATATATATTATATATTTAGGTTATATATATATATATATATAGGTATATATATTATATATATAGGTATTACCCTGGTAATATATATATATATATATATATATATATATAGTTTATAATATATATAGTTATATATAATTATATATATATATATATAATATATATATATATATAAATATATATATTATATATATATTTTATATATATATATATATATGCGGAAATTTACAAATACACATCAACAAGCAAATATAACTGACTTTGTATAAAGAGCTTGCTTAGCCTACTTTGTCATAGAACTGGGGGACCAAGATAAATTATGGGCTCTACATAAAGCCTGCACTATATGCATTTTAAGACTGCGACATTGGATGAAAGGTTCAGATTCAAAATTACTCTCTGGAGTTCTGATGGTAAGTATGATTTCATAAAACTATAATTTAATTACTAGTAAGCTGTACTAACCTAAATGTTATTGTAACTTAGGTACATTATTATCAAAAATTTACAGAATTTTTTTTTAAAAGAATCTCAAATATTGTATAAGGTTGAAACACACAGAAATCTTTGGGTGATAACTTTTGATAAAATTCATAAAAACAAGTCTCTCATCGCTTTTGTTAACAGTTTACAATTTATTTTCCATATCAGATGTGGCGAGAGTCTACTAACCACGAAACCGATTGCTAATTTTGCTTTGTCAAGGCTTCAGGCCAAAAATAAACATTCAACAGAGTACCCAAATTTCGACACCGCGATATGACCAGTGCTACATGCAAATGAGATTCCCATTCCAAAATATGAGGCTTTGCCAACTCAAGAATTAGATGAAGATGTTCTTGAAGATTTTATTATTCACTCTGAGGTGTCAGACACCGATTTTGACCCCAGTGTATTTGAAAGTCAAAACGATCAGCAAAAGTTTAACCAGGCAGAGTTGAATGATCATGTAAGGGATCTAAATTTGCCAAAAAAGACGAGATTTTAGTTTAAAGACTGGGGGGGGAGGGGAACATGCTTACTTCAAACACATACATTTTATTTTACAGAAAAAGAGAAGAACTTCTTATATATTTTAGAATAGAAGATTAAACTATCTTCTATATTGCTGCGACATATATGGTTTGTTAAAGGAGATGGGGGTTGTCTTACAATACAAATAATTGGCACTTGTTTTTGGACAATTCAAAAAAGATTTAAGTGTGTGTTGTTGCATAATGGCAATCTATACACCTCGATGCCAATTGGGCACTCAATCAAATTAAAAGATGAACATACAGAAAAAGTTTTAAATCTTGCCAAAAATATGGAGTACAAGTGGATTCACTTAAAAATGGTTACTTTCTACTAGGACAATAAACAAAGAAGGGGGAGGGGTATATAAATAACCCTGCTTCCTTTGCTTATGGGACAGCAAGAGCCAAGGCAGAACATTATTTCAAACAATCTGCCAGTGCGAACATCAACTTAATGTCAGAGGAAATATTTTTTATTAATTCACACCTTTAGTGAGGCAGAGATAAAATCATAATTTCCTCCTAATGCATATCAAGCTAGGCCTTTTCATTATATGTAAACAGCTTGAGATATCACAAACGGCGAGACAGCTTAAATACAAAATTTCAAAAATTACCAAAATTTATGTTATGAAAAAATCAATGCAGGAATTTTCAACGGCACACAAATAAGAGCATTAATTAAAGACAACAATTTTCCTTATATCCTGAATGAATGCATAAAAAAAAATGCCTAGTTCTCAGTCATGGACTTAATATAAAACATATTAGGCAATTATAGGGCAGATAACTACAATGAAATTATTAAAAAAAAAATAAAAAAATTACAGATTACAAAGAGTTAGGTTGCAATATAAGCATAAAAAACATTTTTAAATCTACCGTATTTTTTTAAACAGCCATCTTAACCAATTTCCAAGTAATTTAGGTGATGTAAGTGATGAAAAACAGGTGAGATTCAACCAAGATATCAAAGTTATGGAGAAAAGGTACTATAAATAAAGTACAAGAAAGATCAGAGGAATATAAAAATAATTTTAAGAATTGTAACTACGTTGTGAGTAAATGAATATTCATATGCATTTCACAATTTTAAAAAAAATCATGAAAATAAGCCGTAATACAATTCCTCAAACCATTTAATAAGCATTAACTGCATCATTCTTACCTGATTTTCATCCAATCCAGAACTTTTTTCAACAATTTGGTCATTGGCAACATCTTCAATATTCAAGGGCTCATATTTTATATCAATGTGGTAATACGCTGTATCTTTCTCCTCTCTGTCCAAAGGTTCATCCTTTACCTCAATCTCACTTTTGACATCGTTGCATGGGTAACAATTTTTCTCCTGATCAAATTATTTTGCAAGGGTTGAGATAATAATAATAATAATAATAATAATAATAATAATAATAATAATAATAATAATAATAATAATAATAATAATAATAATAATAATAATAATAATAATAATAATAATAATAAATGCAATATACTGTATGGTATATGTTTTAACTGTTCCATCTATAAAAAATAATAGTTTTATCAAATTTTTCTTGAAAATTTTTCAAATAGACGCAAGAATCATTTTCATCCTATCACTCGATATCCGTAGAAATAACCAATTATGATTTCACTTTCTAGAGCAGCAGTCTCCAAACTTTTTTGATCGCGTACCCCTAAGACGAAAATAATTATAAGTTGTACCTCCTATAAGCATAATATAATACAATATAACAGGGTTCACACTGAAATTTTGAATTTGAATTCCCTGACTATCCCTGACCAAATCCGCAAATTTTCCCTGACCAGCGTGTTCATTATTTTTGGCGTATAAAATATCTATTAATCAGTATTGCAGCCTATTTACTCAGTTCATACATTAAATTATTGAAAATTTACTTTAGAAACTATTCATCATCATGAATGAATTTAAAAAAATATTTATTTTTTTTAGTAATCAGCCTATATCTTCCCCATAGCCGTCCAACGCACTCCTTTTTTATTTTTTCCAAAAGTAAACAGTTTTATTTATACAAAAAGAAAATAAATTAAAGCTTACATTAATTGCCTAGGTGAATAACGTCCACTGTGATCACAAAAGTTCTAAATGGGGAGATTTAGGATAACTTTTTCTTCTCAAGCATCTGAATTTTTGATTTTATTGCGTCTTCTTTCTGTCAAAGCTTTCAGTTTTAAAATCTTTCTCTGCTCTTCAAGTTTATTGATCTGTATGGATAATTTTCTTT